>CM022946.1:111843293-111990172 GCA_012931725.1 Litsea cubeba
TGCCCCCCCAGTCTTCCGAGCTCTTAAGGGTATCACAACTCTTTGAGGTCGGAAGCTGAATAGGTCTCGCCGAGATGCAACATGCCGTGGTGCTCAGGTAAATCTGCTCCCGGGCCCGGGGGGAGCTCAAACGTTTTCTGGCTTTTGGAATTCCACCGCCGTTTCGGTAGCTGGCGTCTTTACTCCTATCTGTTGTCGCTTCCGTACCCGAGGCATTAAATGGCGCACGAGAATCAAGCTGATGTTTCCACGTGTCTCCTCCTATCTGGCTGGCCCGTCTTTTTGCGACGGCGCGTGCAGTGAAAAGACGCGCCCTCTTCGAATTTCGAACAGGCGCCATGATTAGCCGCCCAATTTTTGGCTATAAATAGGGGCTCGCCCCTTCCTTTCCTTCTTTTACCTTCGTTTTATCTCTCTTTGCCTTTCCTTCTTCTTCCATTCTTGGAGCTCTTCCCCCTTCTTCCCTGCCTTCGCCTTCGTCGAACGAAAGAAGCTAGTGCAGAGATTCCTCAGGTCTTCGCCTGAAAGAGGTGCTGCTAGGGCCTCGTTGCGTTTTCTGATTCCTTTGTAAGTTCCCTTTCTCTTATCTCCATTCCATTCCTTTTTCTAGGGTTCTGTTCTGCCTTCTCTCCCTTTTTCCCTTCTGTCTAGGGTTCCCTTTTTGCCCTTTAGCAAATTCCCCCCTTTATTTTAGCGTTCTCCTCTGTGAGATGGGTATCTTTAGTCATTGGGTAGAGTCTGAGAGGGGACTAGCCGATCTCAGGGCTAAGTATAACATTCCGGACGGGGTCCAGGTGATGGCGGCCCCTCTGGCCGCCGGCATTCCTTGGTGATTTTTTACAACGGCTGGATGCCGTTTCCCTTTAGTGGCCATAATCGAGGGGCGGGGGGGTTAGGTTTCCCCTTCGCCCTCTGCTTAGGGAGTGCCTCAGGGCATGGAACCTCTGTCCCTGCCAGCTGATGCCCAACAGCTTCAAGATTATAATGGGCATGGATGCCCTTAATACAATCTTGGGCATCGGTCTCGGCGTCCACGATATCGAGGACGCCTACGATATCTGTAAGTCCGGGAAGGACATGTATTACCTCCGCATCAAGCCGAGTCGGAGGCCGTTTGTGCAAGCCCTGGAGGACTCCAATAAATATGCTGGAGACGACCGTCTGATGGTCACGGGCGGCTGGGAGTTCAGTGATGACGAGGCCATCGCGGAAAGAAATTTCAGGATCCCTCGTCACTTCGGCACCCCCCAAGTAATTACAGCCCTAGCACACTTTTTCACTTCTTTTGTTTCTTCGTATTGCTGGACTTACGTTTTTCATTTTGCCCTTGTAGGTGTTCGTCAAAGGAAAACGGCTGCTTTCTGGGACGGTTGGAAGTTGAACAAGGCTTGGATTCGCACCTTGGAGAATTACCGCGGCCATGGGACAGTGTTGACACCAAAAATGTCACTTTGCCTTTTCAAGATCCAAAGAGCTACATGAAGTCGCAACCTGCCATAAATAGGCAATGCTGCTTCCAAAAATAAAATCTTGTCAGAATCAAACAAAAACTGCAAGATTCATCCAGACAGCCAAAAGAGGAGTACACAAGAAGTTTCAAGCCATTTCAAGATCATTTGGCCTAACTTCGCTTCTCCGACAGCCAAATCAAGCCTCTCGGCGGTAAAGCTCTCCGGGACCATGGTTTCCAAGACAGAACCTATGGATCATCTTAAAATGACTCCAATAGGTTCCCTGTCAAATTTCAAGTCAATCGGACATCGGTTGACCGCACATCAAACCGCGACATCTTCATCGCGACAAAAAGCAAGTCTACAGGTGATAGGACCCCAAACGGCTTCAAAACTCAAACAAAAGCCTATGGTTGGTCTTATTTATTGCTCAAGAGGCTTCACACCAAATTTCAGGTCATTCCGACATCGTTTGACCCAGTTTCAGCTTCTGACGGGAAATCGGCAACTCTGCGCGACAAAGTCTTCGGCTTTCTCAGGAAATTGGAAACTTTGCAAAATAAAATGCAAGGATTCTCATCAGGTTTCCTACAAGAAATCAGGCCAATAAATGGTCAAAATGTCAAGGAAAAGTACAGAAGAAAAAAGAATCAGAAAAAAGCAAAAACGGACGCAAAACGGGACCAAAAGGGGGGAAAACCCCCCCAGGGTCGCAGACCCCTGCGACCCTGGGCCAGGGTCGCCGGCGACCATGGACCCCGGGGTCGCCGGGAAAGCCCCGGAAACCCCGGTTTTCGCCGTTTTTTCGCGATTCGAGATGCCCAGCCTCTGGTACTTTCCAAAATTCATGCTTTTGAGACACCAAGTCCTCTGACATCCGTCCAAAACACGGGTAAATCATCAAGAGTATCAAAGACAGTATTGATCGCCACCCGGTCAACCAAAAAAGTGTGCTTTCCACCCGACCGATCGAGAAATCGACAGGACAGATGGCACCGACCTGCTGTTGGCAACAAAACACCTGAAATTACATGGTCATCTGATGTCGATCTACATGAAGATCCATCGATGATCATCGACAGAAGAATTCCAAAAGACGTGGCACGGCCCGCGACTCTTCAGCTACTCGGCGACCACTTAATGCGATTAATTGACTAGCTTTATTACAGTCATTAATCCATTTCTTTGGACGGCCCAATCAGAAGCAAGCATTTGGGAGTTACAAGTCAAGAGATTCATGACATTTAACCCATGAAACTCCTCCCATCATGGCGATTAAAGGCGATTAAATGCCCTCAATCTCCTCCGGCCAATCAGAAGCCAAGAAAAAGGAGTTACAAAATAAACAATTCAATTTTGTAACTCCTCCCATTATGCGGCTTAATGACATTAAAAGCCCATAAACCCACCTAAAAGGCTACCTAAAAGCCTATAAATAGGAGGGCTCTCCAAGAAGAAAACACATCAGAGAAGATCAGAAAAATCAGAGAAAAAAAGCACAAGCACACAGACAGAAATCCAGAGAAAGGAAAAAGAGAGAAAACTCTGCGGAAGTTCTACACCGGCCACCGCAACAAGGTGACAAAAGTCCCTTGGGGGGTACCCCCCCCCAAGGTCCTTGCCTTCTCCTCCTGCCTCCAATGGCTTAGATGTGGCTTTTCAGCCCGTCTACTCGGTTTTTTATTGGACATAGGACCTTCCTTTGGTCTTTGTCTTCTAAAAACCTGAGGTTATAGCCAAGCCAAGCGAATCAAATAGCATCCTCTGTTCTCATCTGCATGGATGATGGCGAAGCCCACATATGGCTTGCGACCGTCAATCTAAACGAGTCCCCCACAATCTCCTGAGAAGTTAGATCCTCCTTTTCTTGCTTTTCATTGTAGTTTGTATTTTTTTCAAAAGAGACAAAAATCACAATTCTTGTCTTTCATTGTTGATAAGGATTGTAAATCGGCTATAACGCCAAATCGGCTATAACGCCAAAATCGGCTATAAACGCCAAAGTTGGCTATAAACGCCAAAAATCGGCTATAAACGCCAAAATCGGCTATAAATGCCAAAAAATCGCCTTTCACGGCAAATCAAGAAAAATGTCTCTTTTCTTAAATATATGTGCAATGGAAAACTTGAAAGAAGTTGATTTCCTTTTTACTTGCGAAGGTGATCTCCGGATCACCATTTGCAATTCCAAGTAAAATAGAAAATCTGGCACACCCACAAAAAAAAAAAGAAATGTTGATGCACGCCCCTGCCCCCCGGTTACGAAAGGGTCGGACCCGACGGACTCCCACGTCCGCCGACCTCGGTAGGAACCAAGCAGGAGCGCGGTCCATCAAGCTGGCATCACCCGGTGGGACTCGTTTATTTGAGAACACGATGCTAGAAATGAAATATTTGCATATCATATATTTTGCTCTATGCTTATATTTCTTTTCTCGATTCCTTGGCTACTTTATAATTGGTGGCCTATGTTGAATTCTGCAAAAAAAAATGAGATGAGATTTTTTGTTTGGAAATTTCTAATTCTTTGAATTTATTTCCATTCTTTCTCTTTTCAAAAAAAAAAAAATTTTTTAAAAAAAAAAAAACAAAAAAAAATCAGATTTGTCATTTTGGATTCAAAATTGAGAAACCTTGATCCGTTCCTATCGTTCATCGCGCTTGCAGAAATGTTGAGCCTGTTCGACTAAGGTTTTGGGCCATGGTTTCTCTTCGATGAGTTCATCAAAAATCAAAAAAAAAATATATATATATATAAAAAAAAAAAAAATTTTGGATTCTCAATTTGGATTCAAAATTGAGAAACCTTGATCTGTTCCTATCGTTCATCGCGCTTGCAGAAATGTTGAGCCTGTTCGACTAAGGTTTTGGGCCATGGTTTCTCTTCGATGAGTTCATCAAAAATAAAAAAATATATATATATATATAAAAAAAAAAAAATTTTTAGATTTCTCAATTTGGATTCAAAATTGAGAAACCTTGATCCGTTCCTATCGTTCATCGCGCTTGCAGAAATGTTGAGCCTGTTCGACTAAGGTTTTGGGCCATGGTTTCTCTTCGATGAGTTCATCAAAAATCAAAAAAAAAAATATATATATATATAAAAAAAAAAAAAATTTTAGATTTCTCAATTTGGATTCAAAATTGAGAAACCTTGATCCGTTCCTATCGTTCATCGCGCTTGCAGAAATGTTGAGCCTGTTCGACTAAGGTTTTGGGCCATGGTTTCTCTTCGATGAATTCATAAAAATAAAAATATATAAAAAAAAAAAAAAAAAAAGACATAGACCACTAAGGTTAAACCAACTGTGTTCTTTGATCATGGTTGATTCAAAGAAAAGCCTTGTCCAGAGTGTGGAGACAGCTTGACTGTTCTAGGCAAGGGTCCTCCAAACGGGTTCATTAAGTAATCCTACCCTTACCTGGGGGCAATTCTATCAATCAAGATTTCATAAGACCGGGTTAGGAGGCCTATGTGTACTCTCTCGTCTTTTAAATAAAAAAAAATATAAAAAAAAATATAAAAATTTTAAAATAAAAAATAAAAAATAAAAAAATTTTCAAAAAAAATCTTAAAAAAAAAATAAAAAAAAATAAAAAAAAATAAAAAAAAAAGAGATTTTAAAAAAAAAAAAAAAAAATCTTCAAAAAAAAAATCTTCAAAAAAAAAAATCTTCAAAAAAAAAAAAAACTTCCGTCATTTTGGGTTTAGATTGGAGAAATCTTGGTCTTCTTCTTTCTGAGCACTGGCGCTCGCGGAAATCGCTGAGCCCGTGTTCAGATTGGAGTGCCTTTTGCTCTCTTTGATGAACCCGATATTGGCCTTTCAAAAGAAAACTCGTCATTTTTAGATTCAGATCCGAGAAATCATGGTTCATTTCTTTCTGAGCACTGGCGCTCGCGGAAATCGCTGAGCCCGTGTTCAGATTGGAATACCATCTGCTCTCTTTGATGAATCCAATCTTGACCTTTCAAAACAGAGAATCTCATCTCATAGATGCGGTCTCAAAACATTTGTGTCTAGCGGTACTAGTACGCCCTTTCAGGGTCTACTGTATTGCGACCGGCACATCTGTAACTCCAACTTTATATTCTTCTTACCTCGAGCAAGCTCTGCTTCTCGATAAGTCGAATTTAAGTTCACAATTGCTTCTAGCAGTCACTGGGATGCCCATTCCGGGCTTACCACACCTGCGATCAGAACAATTGTACCCTCTATGGCATTTTGCCTTCCTCATATTGTTTGGGTCATCTACCTCGAGCAATTTGAAAAGACGAAACCATAGAACTTCCCATTTATGATCATTATATTCTTGTGATTACTAATGGATGTGGTCTTGTTTCAGAAATTTTCGAAAAAACTAACAATGGCAGCTTCACTAACCATTACTTTCGACGAAAGCAAGCACCAACTCATGCTTCAACAGAAGCAAACCACGCGCACCTACAAGCGCCCCATCAGCTGCCGAAGTGTCAACTCCCTCGGCAACTCTGTGAACTCCGGGTCGACCTCGACTCCCCGGACTATCGTCTTCGGGACGTTGGGACCATTCCCACTTCCTGAGGAACAAGCTGCTCCCTCCAAGAAGCAGAAACTCGCCTCTCAACGTGTCACTACCGTGACACCAAAGGCGAGTACAAGAAGGCCTGAAGCCCGTGGCAGCACCACGAAGCCTCAACCTGCAAACAACCAGGTCTACCCCAAGACTTGGTCCCCAAGACCTTCACCAAAACAAAGAAGGTCCCAGGCATCCACTAAGCCAGCATTCCTGGCCCCACTCAAGGAGAACCAGTTCTATCCTCTTGTTTACATGAAAGAGGAGAGACCCATCTCCGACCTGACTTCAAAGTCATCCCAGCATGAGCCGGCTTGTTCCTACAAGCCCAAAATCAAGTCATGCATCACAAGGCCTCCACAAGCACCTGCTAAGGCCTACAAATCTGCAGTTCGACCCTTCATTTCTACAAGGGCCGAACTTCACAAATTCAAAGCTTCGCTGCAACTGGCGAAGGATAGGGTTCGCATCCTGTCCTTGCCCAGCTACAAAGAAGACAGACTCGGCTGCTGCGCCCGAGGGAGCACATCCTTCATTGTCAAAGCCCAGTCAGAGCTGACCGAAGCTCAAATTGCTCGTCGTATACGCCGCCGCGCGTCGTACCGACAAAAGAGACTACAGAAGCAAAGGACTCAGCCTCCCACACTTCAAGTCTCTCCTAAATGGGTCGAAAAAGAAAGACCCAACCAAGTTGCTGCCGTCCATATGGTTGGAAAAACCAGAAGGCGTCAAAAATCAGCAACAAAAATCCATGTCCGACGTCCGATGACCCGTAGCGTCTCCAGGACAAGAAGACATTCAGAAGAATCCCCTGCTCCTTCAAGCAAAGGACAGCAGAGTGATCCTTCCTCAAGCTCCTCTTCAAAAAGAATGAGCCCCAGCTCAGTCACCAGGACAGTTTCTTCATTCGAATCACGAAGGATGAATGTCTTGGCTACAAATTCTGAGCCACCACCCCGCAATCCACCTCCAGAAGATGCGATCACCCGCATCCAGCAGTTGGAACAGGGCCAGCAGAGGATTGAAACTCTGATGGAAAACCTTCTCCTCGCCTTCCAAAATCAGGCGAACAATGAACCTCCTCCGAATCATCAAGACGACGAGGTAAATAGAGAAGAAAATGAGTCACGCGCCCTTACCAAAAAGGACGTAGACGGTATCCTCGCCAAAGCAAAAGAAGAGGATATACTCAAAGAGCATGGGATCAAGCCACCATATCCCTTATGGATGGACTCGGTCCCGTTCCCCACCAAATTCAAGCATCCTACTCTCCAAACATATACGGGGAAAGGATCAGCCAGACAGCACGTCATCCACTTCAAGATCCTGACGGGAGCTATCGCGGATCAAGATGCACTCAAGATTCGCCTCTTTGCAAGTACCCTAAAAGGTACGGCCTTCGATTGGTACTCCACTCTGCCGGAGGACTCAATCCAAAACTGGGCCATGCTAGAGACACGCTTCCTCACTCACTTCAAAGGTGAAGATCACCCTGCTACTATGGCTCAGCTGTGCAGCCTAAAACAGGGGGAGAATGAATCAACATATGACTTCATTCACAAGTGGAAAGCAATGGCATACAAATGCTCTGATGTATTGCCACAAGCGTCGCTAGTCGACATCTGCCGAAACAACATGAGAGCCAGAATCCGCTCCATGATCATCGGCAACAAATCAAAAAACCTGGGAGAACTCCTAGAAGCTTCCATGGAAGCTGAAACGGTGATTAAAGACCTCAACAGTCAGAAATCATCAAAGAAAGAGCCAACCGCCATTGCAACCTCTAAACCAAAGAAGAAAGAGGTCCTCAATGTGCAGACCAAGCCAGCTCCTCAGCCACCAAAGAAAGCTGAAAACAAAGCTGCTGGTAAGAAACCTGAACTCTCTGATGCCTTCAAAGAACGAGTAGAGAAGAAATACCCGTTTGATGAAGATGTTGATGAAATCTTCGGGGCTCTTGTGGCAAACGGCAAGCTCACCTTGCCTGAACCAAAAAGACCGGGTGATGTTGGCAAAACCAACGATCCTCGGTACTGTCCATACCACCAGATGATCTCGCATCCTCTCAATCAATGCTTCGTTGTGAGAGAGAAAATAAATGAGATGTGGAAAAACGGAGTCATCACCTTTGACAAAAACTATGGGTCTGCCTCCGTCAACATGGTGACATGTGGACAAACATCAAGATCACCGAAGAAGAAGATCACTACTTCCTTCAAGGTGATAAACTCAATCGAAGCGTCCGAGGAACTGGTTCCTTACCCGACACCAGACGGACAACCGATATGGGTACATCCCGATCTCCTGGAAGATGAAAATTGGGAGGTCGTGAAAATAAAGCCTACAGCTCAACAGCGAAGGCAAGCTAGGAAACATCTCCTCAAGCTCAAACGGCAAGAGAAAACCCAGCAAAAACTAGAGGTCAAAGAAAAGGCAGAGGCTTCCTCTACCGCTTCACTGGAGGTAACAAAAACATCCCTTCCAGAGACTTCAAAGAGGGTAAGGAAATTCACTCTCAGTGATTTCATGCCACCTCAATTCAGAGAAGCCATGCAGGAGACATCATACTCTTGCAATTCGGTAGTTGGATTCTCCATTGATGGATACGAGTCCAGCGACACCGATGATGGATTCGAACCCAACTACACCGATGAGTGGGAGGAGTCCCTTGAAACAGGAGAATATCTCTCCGATGAAGAATGGGTTCCTGAGTCTAATCTTATGCCAGTAATCTGGTATAACCCCCTACAGCCACAAGGATCCTGGTCTGATGATGAAGAAGACCAAGAGGCTGTACAAGAAAATGCTGCTGACCCAGCACCTCTCATCACTCCAGTGGAAATCAACAATGTTGAGCCACAAAGAGATGATGAAGAAGAAGATCCGGCTCCTATGCCTGATCTTGAAGAATATGCAAGGATCTTGCAGCGACTCGCTCTAGAACAAGAGCAAGAACGCGTCAACGAGCCTCCTCGCAATCCAGAGCCTGAAGTCCCTGAAGACCACCAGGTACATCCTCCCTTAACTCCTGAAAATGGAGAAAATTGCTGGATAGACGATCCTCTCACATCCGAGGATGAGTCTGACTCCGATCAGGCAACGTCTCCCGTCAGAGCTTCCTGTAATGTTATAATTCGGGATTATAGCTCTTCCGAAGCATCGTCTGATGAGAGCACTTACACTCCGGCGACGCCTAGCAATATATCTTCTGGAGCCACCTCATCTCACGTGACTTTCACTGAGATGACACCCTCTCAGGTTTCTTCTCCTGAGACTGTGACTTCAAAGTTCACACCCTTCCTGACTGAAGAATTCCCAGCTATTGATGCTTGGGACGATGAATTAGTCAACGAAGAAGAAAGATTGCTGGATGTTGTTCAGGACTTGTTCCCGGAAAATGCTCCATGCAACACAATCACTGAGGATGGTAACTCTGCTGCTGATGCATCCTCAGCAAATGAAAAACGACAGCCTCTTGATCCTGAAGACAATCTTCCAAATGAAGACCCTTCTCAAGAAGCTCTCGAAGTTGGTAGAGGCACCCGCTCTGGCCGGGACTACCACAAAAATTACAACCAATCTTCCTTTACATATGTAAATCCTTCGGGAAAAGATGTTGTAAGCGCCCCTAGTGGCAACAATGATGAACATGCAGGCCCTAAGGAGGCTTTCAAGTATGACTTGATTGAACACTTCAAGCACATACCTGCACGTCTGCACATCCTAGATTTGTTGCGAATGTCTCCGCACACTCGTGATAATCTCATCTCAGAATTACAAAAACTGAATGAGGATGTCGACAAACATGCCCCGCAAGTCCTCCAAATTGAAATGGATTACCGGGTCAAAAACTCAGAAGCCTCCCCAAAGGGAGAAAAGAAGAAAACTGAAGGGTCATGCATTGAATGCCTCTCGGTTAAAAAAGCAGCCAGTGCAACCATCGCCTTCACAAAGGATGACCTCCTACTTGGCGAAACCAGGCATAACCGACCCCTGTACTTCACGGGGTATATCAAGGAAATGCCTATGCATAGAGTTCAGATCGACCCGGGTTCTGCACTCAACCTTATCTCCACATCGGCTCTCGAAGAGTTGGGCATCCCACCCAGCAAACTGAGCCACACATCTGTATCTATCTTTGGATACGATGGGAGTACTCAAAGGCCTATCGGCAAAATCAGGTTCAAATTGCAGATCGGTGATCTTATCTCTGAAGTCACGGTATATGCAATAAAGACCCCTTCATGCTACAACATCCTTCTCGGACGCCCTTGGATCCATGAGAATGGTGTTATCCCTTCATCATCTCCCTCAAATCTTCAAAGCCTTTGGTCATCACAACTAAAGTGAAAAAGGCAAAACAAAAGCCTGGGGCAAATTTGTTGTCTCTTTCGTGTCTATCATGCAAGACACGGACTCGGATTCAGAGCCAGAAGACGATAATCGTCAAGCCAAGCTGACACTCAGCAAGTTCAGCCTGCTCTTACTCCAATGGAGACAACTTCTGACATAGAAGATCCTACGTCAGCTTCCTTCGTTGTTCCAGCAACTTCAGCAAAGGAAAAACCGATCTTCTTTCATAGATCGGATGCTTCTTCATCAAACTCCATGCTTGAACCTTTCCAAAATAAAGGTACGCCTCAACTATCCTTATACAGTTCTGTGGCACAAGCTATTATGAAGAAAATGGGCTATGACGCTCAAAACCCAGTAGGTTTGGGAGAAGGACGCGGTATTCTCACGCCATTGGGGCCCGTCTTGACCAAAAGCCAGCTGGAAGATTGGAGACTCTACGGCTATGTAGAAAAGTCTTCACATGGGTTAGGGTATGATCCTGACACTCCCTTGAGACAGTTGACACAAAGGCTTAAAAGTCAATATGCTGACCAAGCCTCAACATCTCAAGTCCATGAAGACATCGATCTCCCTGGATATCTCTTTGATGAGTCACCTGACAAAGATCCAGGAAGCTCATCCAATTGGCACGATTTCTCCGAAAATGAAGAGGAGTTGTCCGATGGCACAGACGTGTGGACTTCTGACCCAGAAGAACCCTCATCTCCAAAAGAAGTAGCCTACTTCGACTCGGTTTCAACAGGCGATTGGGATCATCTCATAGCAAGCCTTGGGAAAATTACCGATCAAGAAGACCCGTGGAAAGGAACAAAACCTTGGTCTGGAAATGCCCTTGAAACCCCAGAAGGTTTCGTTGAGCTGGAAGCCTCCGAAAATATTGTGGAGGAACCACCTTCGAACCTTCCAACAGAAGATCCTGTTCAAAAGATAGACTTGGGAACACCAGATAACCCACGTCCTGTATTCATAAGCAAGAATATAAAGGATGATGAGTTACCCGAGTATATCGCTTTTCTTCGTGAGTTCGTTGATTGCTTTGCATGGTCTTATGCTGAAATGCCAGGCTTAGACCCCAAAATAGCAGTTCACAAACTCAATCTTCAAGAAGACATCAAGCCTGTCAAGCAAGGCCAAAGAAGATTCCGTCCAGATGTGATGGATAAAATTGAACAAGAAGTTCAAAAACTCAAAAGCGTCGGCTTCATCCGTGAGGAACAACATCCTGAATGGTTGGCCAACATTGTCCCCGTGACAAAGAAAAATGGGCAGATCAGGGTCTGTATTGACTATAGAGACCTGAATGGCGCATGCCCAAAAGATGAATTTCCGCTCCCCATACCAGAGGTAATGATTGATAATACCTGTGGATTCGAGCGAATGACATTCATGGATGGCTTCTCTGGCTACAATCAGATAAAGATGCATCCTGAGGATGAAAAACATACATCCTTTCGAACCCCATTTGGCGTGTATTGCTACACTGTCATGCCATTCGGTTTGAAGAATGCTGGTGCCACATATCAGAGGGCTATGATGAAAATATTCCAAGATATGCAGCACAAGACGGTTGAATGTTACGTTGATGACCTCGCCGTCAAAAGCAAAAGAAAAGAAGATCATCTCGAAAACCTCCGAGAAGTCTTCCTCCGGCTTCGCAAACACAAACTGCGAATGAATCCATTGAAATGCTTCTTCGGCGTCTCGTCGGGTAAGTTCCTCGGATTCTTAGTTCGGAAAGCTGGAATAGAGCTTAACCCCATAAAAGTCAAAGCCATTCTAGAAATGCCCTCTCCAAGAACCTTGAGAGAACTCAAAGGGCTTCAAGGGAGATTGGCCTACATCAGACGGTTCATCTCCAATCTTTCGGGGAAATGCCGTCCATTCTCCCGGTTGATGAAAAAAGGTGTAAACTTTGTTTGGGATGCTGACTGTGAAGCTGCTTTCCAAGACATCAAGTCATACCTGACAAAACCTCCAGTGTTAGCTGCTCCTACCACTGGAAAACCATTCATCTTGTACACAAGAGCCCTTGATCACTCTCTGGGAGCTCTGCTTGCGCAAGAAAATGATCAAAGAAAAGAAGCTGCTCTATATTACCTCAGCCGCATGCTAGTAGGTGCAGAGCATCGCTACTCTCCAGTCGAAAAAGAATGTCTTGCAGTGATGTTCGCCGTACAAAAACTGCGTCACTACTTGCTTTCCAACACAGTCTACCTGGTCTCGAGGGTCAACCTCTTGAAGGTCCTTGTCACAAAGGCAGGTTCTCTCAATGCTCGACTGGCAAAATGGTCCATCCTTCTGTCACAATTTGATATTAGGTATGTACCACAAAAAGCAATCAAAGGGCAAGCTCTAGCAGACTTCCTCGCAGAGCATCCATTGCCTAAAGATTCTCCACTCAGAGATGATCTCCCAGACGAACCAGTCTACAATGTGGAGACTTTCTCACAAAGTGCCTCCTGGGACATGTACTTTGACGGTGCAACCAGGACAAATGAAAAAAGACAGCTGATCTCGGGAGTTGGCATCCTCTTTGTTAGCCCCGACAAATACATGATTCCACACGCTTTCTCGCTACTGGAACCATGCACAAACAATGCAGCTGAATATCAAGCTCTGATCTTAGGATTGGAACTCGCCATCGAATCCGGTATCACCATGCTGGAAGTCTTTGGAGACTCTCAACTGATCGTCAACCAGATGAATCAGAAATTTGAAGTCAGGAAGCCAGATTTGCTGCCCTACTACAACAAGGCACAATCACTTCTGCAAAAGTTTGACATCTGTCACATCACCCACATTCGTAGAGGTGAAAACATACGTGCAGATGCCCTAGCCGGACTTGCCGCATCCATGGCAATCCAGGAAGGGGAAAACATGCAAGTCACAGTGTGCGAAAGAAGAATCCTTCCTCCTCTTAACACACACCAAGCAGTTGCTGAATGCCACCAAGTGGTCGGAAGTCGGATTTCAATCCTTCAAACTTTAATTGGCGACTGGAGGGATCCGTTCATTGATTACATTATGTTCGGAATCCTACCCTGAAGATCCAAAAGAACGGGTAAGCATCCAAAGGCGAACCCCAAGCTTCCATTTGGATATTCCATCAAAAATCCTTTACAGGAAATCCTTCAACGGAGTACTTCTACGCTGCTTATCACAACAAGAGGCTGAAGAAACACTCAAAGAAGTTCATGCTGGTCTTTGTGGAGCTCATCAGGCTGGACCTAAGCTCTATGATCAGATAAAAAGGTTAGGATATTACTGGCCTACCATGGTAGCTGACGCAATGCAATTTGCTAAGCGCTGCCAACAATGCCAAGTTCATGGAGATTACATTCACATGCCTCCAGAATGGCTGCATCCTACAGCGATCTCATGGCCTTTCGAAGCCTGGGGTATGGACATCATAGGTCCTATTTCTCCCCCTTCAAGCAAAGGTCATCGCTTCATCTTCGCCGCTACGGATTATTTCTCCAAGTGGTCAGAAGCATTTGCGTTTAACGAAATGAAGACCTCATCAGTCCTTCAGTTCCTACGCACCAACATCATTTGTCGTTTCGGTATACCCAAAAGATTCGTCCATGATAACGGACCACAGTTCCGGGATCATCGATTCTACAGGTTCTGCGACAAATACAAAATCCAAAGCTGTCCTTCGACTCCATACAATCCGGCAGCAAACGGGTTAGCAGAAGCTTTCAACAAGACACTCTGCAAAATCCTCAAAAAAATGGTCTCTAATCACAAAAGAGACTGGAGCGACAAAATGTCTGAAGCTTTGTGGGCCTATCGAACCACCGTTCGAGGACCAACACATAGCACACCATTCTCCTTGGTCTATGGATGCGAAGCTGTCGTGCCCTTGGAAGTACAAATTCCTTCCTTGAGGGTATCCTTGCAAAATGACATGACTCAAGAAAGCAATGTCAAATTGCGGCTCCATGAGCTGGACAATCTCGATGAGAGACGGCTCGAAGCTCAACAAAGCATTGAACTTTACCAAGCACGTATGGCAGGATCTTTCGATAAAAAGGTCAGACAACGCGCCTACAAAAAGAATGACTTGGTTCTTGCGGTAAAAAGACCAATGGTCTTCGCTCACAAGTCCAAAGGCAAATTCGAGCCAAAATGGGAGGGACCCTACGTCATCGACAAAGTTTTCTCCAATGGCGCATACGCACTCCTAAACATGGAAGGTGACAGATGTATGCTGCCCATCAATGGCAAGTTCTTAAAGCGGTACTACCCTTGAAGACTTACCCAACCGGGTAAGAGCAATGCCTGTACGGCCAAAACCGGTTTCCAGGTACACGCTCGCCAAACCCACCTTTTTTAGAATTTTCATATCAAATGTTGAAATTTCTAGAAATCTAAAACAATGCTTACTTTCATCGTTTCATTGTTCAAAAAAAAAATCCAAGTTTAGGAATCTTTCCCTAACTTGACCAAAATTTTCAACCCTTGAACCCAAAATTCATCGTTTGAAACAAAATCCGGATTCAGGGATTTCCACCCTAGTCCACCCTGCCTTTTACCGCCAAAATGGTTTTAGGTCAAAACTTATGACCCTCGTGTCTTTAAACAAAAAAAATTGGTTTTTCAAAAACCGCGAGGAAGCGACGCTTAGTCGATACTCGCACAAATCGGAAGCAAGCGAACCAAGTTCGACACTTCCAAAATCGCAGGGAAGCGACATTTCGTCGATACTTGCAAAATCCAAAACCGTGGAAACGCAACATTTCAGTTGATATCCACAACCCAAATTTAAAAGGTTCGAAAAAACCTAAAAAACTGTGGAGACGCAACATTTCAGTTGATATCCATGACCCAAAGGTTCGAGAAAACCACAAATTTCAAAAATCGTGGGGAAACGACATCAAGTCAGTACCCGCAAAACCAAAATTTTTGAAAAGCAAGGATGCGACATTCCATCGATACTTGCACCCAAATCCGCGAGGATGCGACATTCCATCGATACTCGCAACCGAATGAGCAAGGATGCGACATTCCATCGATACTTGCAAGAACATTCAGCAGGGAGGCGACTTTTAGTCGATACTTGCATTTTCTTGAAAACCAAACCGGCTATAAATGCCATCAAAACAGGCTATAAATGCCACAAACCGGCTATCAATGCCACCAAAAACAAACCGGCTATCAATGCCACAAACAAAAAAAACTTGGATTTCAAAAACGGCTATCAATGTCACCAAAACAAAACAGGCTATCGATGCCACCAAAAACTGGCTATAGATGCCACCAAAACAAAAAAACCGGCTATCAATGCCACCAAAAACCGGCTATAGATGCCACAAACAAAAAAAAACTCGGCTATCAATGCCACAAGAAAAGCTGGCTCTCATGCCAAAATTGGCTTCCATGCCACAACAAAAAACCTGGCTTTTATGCCAAAACAATCATTTGACAAAAGATTTTCACAAAATGACAACCTTTTGATCAAATCCCATTTAGCAATTACTTTTATCACAAAAAGATTCAAGTGAGCGTAGGGATAACAAAAAAAAAGAGCATCCCATTTAGCAATTACTTTTATCACAAAAAGATTAAAGTGAGCGTAGGGATAACAAAAAAAAAAAGGAAAGTGTTCACAAGCACTATAAAAAAAAAAGAGTACCAAAAAAATACATGTGGTACCAAAAAAAAAGAAAGTGTTCACAAGCACTACAAAAAAAAGAGTACCAAAAAAAATACATGTGGTACCAAAAAAAAAAGAGAGAAGGATGGTTTCTGTATACAGGAGCTCAATCAAAAATGGTCTCCAGCCAAGAGTTCAACTCCCCAAGCAGACTTTTAGCCTCAGCTGTCAAGGATTCCAAGGCACGCTTCTTCAGGAACTTGCCATGAGATGCTGGAGTGGGCTGTACCCCTTCTCTCACACCAGGAAGCTTACCTCGAGCAGCTTGCCATTGTTTATCCTCATCAGACTTCCTTTTGAGAACCCGTTCGGCATCTGCGAACCTGGTGAATCAGGACACTCTCCCTGTCGCGAGCTTCTATTATGGCAGTCCACTTGGCAGCGACTTGTGCCTGCAGAAGCTCAAGACGTTTCCTGGCCTCATCGACCTCCCTATCAAGGATGTTAAGGTCATGTGTCAGCTCGATGATGGTTACCTCTTCTCTATTCCTCTTTCGGACTGCCACCTTCCTGCTTTCTGTAGCCTCATCTAGGTCAGACTTAGCCTTATCAGCAGGGTCCAGGAACATCTCCTTGAAGAACTGGTCATCAGCCAAACTCACGGTCTCAAACCACTTGTCACCCAGTGCAATGATCCTATCAACGATCGCCCTGGCACCTGTGACATCCAGACCAGCCTCTTCAGCATCACTGAGAATCTCCTGCACATGCTGGATCATGCCAAATCCGACTTCCAAGTGCCCAGAAAGGAGAGTCTCAATCCAAGAGCGCACAACTCGCACCACCACCTTCTTCGCAAAAAGAAGAGATGGCCCAGCTGAGGATTCGCCCAACTCCGTTGGTCGGCTACTCATGTCATCATCTGTTGAAAGAGTAACAAAAGAACTCTTTCCAGCTGAAGCTGCTCCTGCTCGGGAAGGAATCTCAGCGCGAGGAATCTCCTCAATATTGTCAGAGCTGGTCCCAGGAATCTCTACCTCTGGATCAACCTCTGGCATCTCTTGCTCTGGAAGCAACGGATCCTCCTCTGCCACTTCAAAACCTGCAAAGGAAACACAAAAAGGTATGAATATGACCCTGTTTGAAAATCATTATCAGAGTTATAACTACAAAATACCTTCTTCGACGACTGGCGGAACACTTTCTTCCTCCATGAACTCATCGAAAGCATCATCAACGTTTGCGTCCATCGATGGTTCAAAGTCATCAGAACCCTGTGGCAAGTCAGCTGGCAACAAAAAATGTGATTAGCAAGCCAAGTCACAAACAAAAAAAAAAGAAGAGCAAAAGAAGTCGTACCAATTGGAGATTTTGGATTTACTCCAGAGTCCCTCGGTTCTTCTTCAGGTGCCTCAACAGGATCCATCACCACCTCATTGGTCGGAACCTCAGGCATCACCAAGTCTTCCTCTGCTAAAAAAAAAAAAAAAAAGCAGAAACAAGAAGCAAATCATAACATGGAAAAAATCCCATGAAAAGAAATGGAAAGAGAAAAAGGAAGAATCATACCTTCACCGACGGTCTCTTCTTCTCGGCTTCTCTTCTCTGGAGGCTCGTCAGCATCCACTGGCACATCCTCATTGATAGTAAGAGGAACTTCCAAGTTAGGAGAATCCTCATGCTGCCCCTGGCTGCGATGATGACTCCTCCTCCTCTTACTTCTGCGGGCTCGCTTCTTAGAAGAACCTACCCCGCTGTCAGAGTCAGGTTTCCCACTTGACTCATCACTGGATGGTCTGCTCTTGCCAGTAGACTCCACGGAAGCTTGCCTCTGCGCCGCTTGCATCCAAGCGCCAAGTTCGGCTTCCTCCTGTTCTAGCTGCTCCAAAGCCTCGTCAGGTATTTCTCGAACAGCTTCAGAACCGATGACGCCCTGGTCACCGAGAAAGCCTATCTTGTGCTTCTCTCCAGAAAGGAAGGACCAAACTTCCTCTCGCCGGATGCCATCCGACTTTCCAAGGCCCTTTCCAGATACCAGCTTCACATCAAGCTCCTTCCTGGAAAGTCCCCGATAGGCCGAGAAGCTCTCCGCGAACCACTTCGCAAAGCCGGCAGTCCGGGAAGTCAGCAACACAGGATAAGAAATCATGGCGGTAGTGTCTTCAGCACTATAAAAAGCCCATGCATTTCTCCCATCCTGTAAGCCTCCAAAGCGCTTCACCATACTTGAAGGCGCTCCAACAACGCCTTGAGAAAAGCCAAGCTGCAAAGCAAAGCGAGAAGGTACATACGGCTGGATGTCGACGAAAAGATGTCTGCGGTACACCATTGTGCCGACACGTATGCTGAAAAGCCACTCTCTCTCTGCATTTGTCAAGGAATAATGCCTTCCCGACCCCGCCCTGGTAGAGTCTCGGGAGGCACCAAAATCAAAAGCCTTCTTCCGCAACTCCGGAGAAAGCTTTACTGAAGATTGCCCCATCTCGACGTCCCTGAACCGTCGGATCCTCATGCGGGCAAACAAAAGTGATTCGGACACGGCTTTGCCCTTAGCCAGTCGAATCATCAGAGGATCATCATCCTGTGCAGCACCCAGCCGATGGAAGCCAGGACAGTGGTATACATACCATGAATAAAAGATATGGGCTGAAAATACCCTATTCATGGGAAGCCCAAGCCGAACTAGAAAAGCAGCAGCCTGCAGTTCGGTACACAGGTAGGAGTAAAGAGCTGGCACCAAAGCAAGCTGCTCTCCAAACGCCATCTGACAAGCCGGAAAAATACAATGCGGCCTGATGTGCGTTCCATCTCCTCCAGCAAATACAGCCTCACCAAGCCAATAAGTGAGGTACACAGCGAGATCTCTCCTCAGTGCAATGTCAGGACATATGGCGTTTGTACTTGCACAGAAATCTCTTAACTCTTCTTGCATGGCCAAGATCTTCTTTGAACTTGGATCCTGAGCTCCAGCTTCCTGGGTCATGCTATCGGAAGGCTCCCTACTATCAAAAAAGTTGGGGAATGAAGAGCAAAAACTCTTCCAACTGCTGGATCTAACTTTCGAACCCCCCTTCTCCTTCAAAAAATCATAGAAGGCGACGAGTTGAAAGTATAAAGCCTGAACTCCTCAGACTGCCCCTCGAGGACGCTGTCAATCGGCATAAACTCCTCATAGAGTTTGCCGAGGATGGGCAATCCGGTAATAGCGCTCAGCTCCTTCAAAGAAAAACCAATCTCACCATTCGTCACAACGAAGGTATTGGTTTGAGGGAGGAACGACTCCAGCATAGCCATGAAGGCCTCGTCGGAAAAGATCACGGTCTCCCCAAAAGCGCGGACCGCATCAAAAATCCCGGCTTCCTTCAAAACGGCGCCACCAATCAGCAGGACGCGATCAGTCCACGACTTCCACTCGGAGTCAGCATTGAAACGACCTCGAAGTCGAAAAGGCTTGATCCAATTGCTGCCGTCACCGCTGAAAATACCAAGGCCCACCGGTCTCAAATCGACCGACGGATAATCAGAGCCCTGGTAGCCGCTGGATGGCATCAACAGGTCCATGTCAACAGGCGACCTCTCCGTATATCCAGGAGAACCGCCGACAAAAACCCCGGTCTTGATTACATTTGTCCTTCTCACCCAACTTGGAGGATCTTCCCTCTTAGGGCACGTGGGGGCAAGGCTCAGAATCGAGACGGTGCGATCAAACATCGACCGGGTAGTAACAGTCTTCTTCTCACCATCTGCTGTGAAGGAAAACTGAAAAGATCTCCTCTGGTATGTAATGTCGTCAGGGACTGCATCACCAAAGAAGAAGGTAGGCTTGGGCAAAATGCTCTGATCTTCCATCAGCCATGGACGACTGCTTACCATAATCTTATAGAATTCCTCTCCCTTGAGAGTGATCAGTCGCTGCCTCATCTCATCTCTGTTGAGGGAGTCGCACTCTTCCAGGTTTCTTTCAACATACTGGACCTTCTCGAAAGCCTGCTGAACGGCCGGATTAGAGGATCTAGAAGACCGACGAGGTACGCTTGCAGCAGGCTCTTTACCCTTGTTCGCTCTGGAGGAACCACCTGAAAAGGATGGAAAAGAAAAAGATCAAACATCAAAATGACAGAATCTCGCTAAAAAAAATCTGGCGAAATTTTGACATGATGACGGGGCAATTCCGAAGAAAAGGAACTATCCCGAAAGAAATAGAAAGCTTGAAGATGGGCTCAACATCGCTGCGAGCTCCGAAACTCCAAACTTTCGAAACCTAAAAGTCTCCGCAAAATCAGGAAGGGCTCAACATCACTGCGAGCTCCAAGTTCCCAAATTTGCAAACACTTTCAGGTATGCAATCACATCATGCTACAAATTTAATTTACAAATTAAAGGCATGCATGAACATCTAGATTTGCGAAAAAAAAAGGGGGCATTATCATGATGAAAAAAAAAAGGGAAAGAAAAGAAACTTTCTCTAAAAAAAAAAAAGGGAGGAGAAAGAAAACAAAAAAGAAACCAAACTCTCTCAAAAAAAAAGGGGGGAGGGAAAGAAAAAAAAAAGAAAAAAAAGAAAAAAAAAAACGGGCTGGCCCACAGGCCGTGGCCCACAGGCCACGTGGCCGTACGGCCAGATCCGTACGGATCTGTCCGTACGGCCCACACAATATAAAAAAAAAAACATGAAAAAAAAAAAAAGAAAGAAAAGAAAGCAAAAAAAAAAAAACGTGTAAAAAAAAAAAGGGGAAAACACGTGGAAAAGAAAAAAAAAAGAAACAAAAAAAAAGAGAAAGAAAGAACTTTTTTCCTACAATGGAGTTTTCTTAAAAAAAAAAAAAGAACTTACCTGAAGCCATTGATGGAGAAGAAGAAGAAAAGTCTTGAAGATCTTGAAGAAGAAAAGCTTTTGGTCTTGAAGCCCTCTTGAGATTATTGCAAAAGAAAGTAATAAGAGCAAGAGATCCAACCTTCTCTTTGCTTTTATAGAGGAGAGCAAACCAAAGAAGGAAAGAAGAAAGAGGTAAGTGTTACTAATTAGTAACCTTACCAAAAGAAAGAAATTAGAAAGATTCTTTCCAAAAGAAAGATATCTTGAGAGATTTTCTCCTAAAATCAATCTATGACGGATTCTTTCCCAAAAGAAAGATATCTTGAGATATCCTATCCCAAAATAAAGGGATATTGAGAGATTTTCTCCTAAAATCAATCTATGACGGATTCTTTCCCAAAAGAAAGATATCTTGAGATATCCTATCCCAAAATAAAGGGATATTGAGAGATTTTCTCCTAAAATCAATCTATGACGGATTCTTTCCCAAAAGAAAGATATCTTGAGATATTCTATCCCAAAATAAAGGGATCATGAGAGATTCTCTCCAAGTAAAGATATTCTTAGATATTCTCTATCCAAATGAGATATTTTGGATATTCTTTACAAAAATGACACCATATGAGATCTAAGCCATTTCAAAAGCTTAAGGTCCCATGGGTTAGCCCATATGAGCCAGGTTTGACCACCTAGGCACAAAAAAAAAAGAGAGAAGAAAAATTTTTGGGCTTTCAGTCAAAGAGAAATCCCTCTTACCAAGAGCATACAAAAATGGTTCCATGCCTCTTTTGAGTTGATTGGACCATACAAAAGAAAATTCCAAGCCCCATGAGCTTCCAAAAATCAAACCATCCAGCCTCATCTACCAAATTGAGCCAAATTCTTGAAATTGACATTCCATCAAACCAAATCCTGGTCCCCTAACTTGCCACATACAGCCTGTTAGGTCACAAGACCAAAACCAAAAACCAAAACCTGATCCCCTAACTTGCCACATACAGCCTGTTAGGTCACAAGATCAAAACCAAAATTGATCCCCCAACATTCCACATACAGCTTGTTGGGTCACGCGATCAAAACCAAACCCGACCCCCTAACCTGCCATATATAGCCTGTTAGGTCACAAGGTCAAAACCCAAATCCACATCCCTGATGTCATCTTCAAAACTTTGCCTCGAGATGGTACGTGATCCCTTTCACTACCATAAAATTCCCCTGGAAGCTCAAAAGGCTACAAATACCAAAAAGAAAGATTGCTCAAAGACTCTTGGTCAAGTCACAGGCTCTCCTTCAAAAAAATCTCTTCGAGGCACATCGACTACAAAAGTTAAGCAACTCGCCGCTGTACCTCGAGGGGGCATTTGTTGACACCAAAAATGTCACTTTGCCTTTTCAAGATCCAAAGAGCTACATGAAGTCGCAACCTGCCATAAATAGGCAATGCTGCTTCCAAAAATAAAATCTTGTCAGAATCAAACAAAAACTGCAAGATTCATCCAGACAGCCAAAAGAGGAGTACACAAGAAGTTTCAAGCCATTTCAAGATCATTTGGCCTAACTTCGCTTCTCCGACAGCCAAATCAAGCCTCTCGGCGGTAAAGCTCTCCGGGACCATGGTTTCCAAGACAGAACCTATGGATCATCTTAAAATGACTCCAATAGGTTCCCTGTCAAATTTCAAGTCAATCGGACATCGGTTGACCGCACATCAAACCGCGACATCTTCATCGCGACAAAAAGCAAGTCTACAGGTGATAGGACCCCAAACGGCTTCAAAACTCAAACAAAAGCCTATGGTTGGTCTTATTTATTGCTCAAGAGGCTTCACACCAAATTTCAGGTCATTCCGACATCGTTTGACCCAGTTTCAGCTTCTGACGGGAAATCGGCAACTCTGCGCGACAAAGTCTTCGGCTTTCTCAGGAAATTGGAAACTTTGCAAAATAAAATGCAAGGATTCTCATCAGGTTTCCTACAAAGAAATCAGGCCAATAAATGGTCAAAATGTCAAGGAAAAATACAGAAGAAAAAAGAATCAGAAAAAAGCAAAAACGGACGCAAAACGGGACCAAAAGGGGGGAAAACCCCCCCAGGGTCGCAGACCCCTGCGACCCTGGGCCAGGGTCGCCGGCGACCATGGACCCCGGGGTCGCCGGGAAAGCCCCGGAAACCCCGGTTTTCGCCGTTTTTTTCGCGATTCGAGATGCCCAGCCTCTGGTACTTTCCAAAATTCATGCTTTTGAGACACCAAGTCCTCTGACATCCGTCCAAAACACGGGTAAATCATCAAGAGTATCAAAGACAGTATTGATCGCCACCCGGTCAACCAAAAAAGTGTGCTTTCCACCCGACCGATCGAGAAATCGACAGGACAGATGGCACCGACCTGCTGTTGGCAACAAACACCTGAAATTACATGGTCATCTGATGTCGATCTACATGAAGATCCATCGATGATCATCGACAGAAGAATTCCAAAAGACGTGGCACGGCCCGCGACTCTTCAGCTACTCGGCGACCACTTAATGCGATTAATTGACTAGCTTTATTACAGTCATTAATCCATTTCTTTGGACGGCCCAATCAGAAGCAAGCATTTGGGAGTTACAAGTCAAGAGATTCATGACATTTAACCCATGAAACTCCTCCCATCATGGCGATTAAAGGCGATTAAATGCCCTCAATCTCCTCCGGCCAATCAGAAGCCAAGAAAAAGGAGTTACAAAATAAACAATTCAATTTTGTAACTCCTCCCATTATACGGCTTAATGACATTAAAAGCCCATAAACCCACCTAAAAGGCTACCTAAAAGCCTATAAATAGGAGGGCTCTCCAAGAAGAAAAGACATCAGAGATCATCAGAAAAATCAGAGAAAAAAAGCACAAGCACACAGACAGAAATCCAGAGAAAGGAAAAAGAGAGAAAACTCTGCGGAAGTTCTACACCGGCCACCGCAACAAGGTGACAAAAGTCCCTTGGGGGGTACCCCCCCCCAAGGTCCTTGCCTTCTCCTCCTGCCTCCAATGGCTTAGATGTGGCTTTTCAGCCCGTCTACTCGGTTTTTTATTGGACATAGGACCTTCCTTTGGTCTTTGTCTTCTAAAAACCTGAGGTTATTGCCAAGCCAAGCGAATCAAATAGCATCCTCTGTTCTCATCTGCATGGATGATGGCGAAGCCCACATATGGCTTGCGACCGTCAATCTAAACGAGTCCCCCACAATCTCCTGAGAAGTTAGATCCTCCTTTTCTTGCTTTTCATTGTAGTTTGTATTTTTTTCAAAAGAGACAAAAATCACAATTCTTGTCTTTCATTGTTGATAAGGATTGTAAATCGGCTATAACGCCAAAATCGGCTATAAACGCCAAAATCGGCTATAAACGCCAAAGTTGGCTATAAACGCCAAAAATCGGCTATAAACGCCAAAATCGGCTATAAATGCCAAAAAATCGCCTTTCACGGCAAATCAAGAAAAATGTCTCTTTTCTTAAATATATGTGCAATGGAAAACTTGAAAGAAGTTGATTTCCTTTTTACTTGCGAAGGTTGATCTCCGGATCACCATTTGCAATTCCAAGTAAAATAGAAAATCTGGCACACCCACAAAAAAAAAAAGAAATGTTGATGCACGCCCCTGCCCCCCGGTTACGAAAGGGTCGGACCCGACGGACTCCCACGTCCGCCGACCTCGGTAGGAACCAAGCAGGAGCGCGGTCCATCAGACAGGTCGGCGTGGAGATTACTAGGGTATGAACCCAGGTATCGCGGTTATCAGAGCAAGAAGCACACTGCCCATCGCTCCCAGGCCGCGGCGGAAGTAGACGAAGAAGGCAGTGCGGCTAACTCCAGGGATCGGACTGCATCCAACTCCGAGGCATCGACTTCGGGGTCCGAAGAGGATGACGCCGAGACGATTGGAAGGATCATCTTATCGTCAGAGAGCGACCCGGAAGGCGAGATGTACGGGACCCGCCCGAAGCCGGTCTTCAAAAATCTCAGGGCCCTGCCCGTTGGGGGGCGAGGCCGCGGCGCAGCTTCCTCCTCTCGCGCGCCTCCTTCTTCGGGCGCACCCTCGTCTTCTTCGGCACCTCCTCCCTTGCGGACGCCGGCGCCGCAGTCCGTGGCCGGGCCCAGCACGTCCGCGGTCGTCCCTCCCCCTGCGTCGCGGGGGGAAGATTTGGCCAAAAAAAAGGGCCAGAGTCGAGGGCTCCGCGGGGGAGTCTTTGGGTGGCGGGATGTCGACGCGGGCTTCCCCCGCCCTCTGGAGGCCGAGCTTCATGCTCCAGCCGGGGAGGCCGATGACGGTCGAGGACCGCCTTTCTGGGGGCCCTCTGGTGATCGCCAGCCTCAGCAGTGCTTGTGCCTTGCCGCGGGACATGGAGAAGCACGATGAGCTGGACGATATTTCTCTGCTGGCGTCGCAGATGAGGGCGAGCCTGAGCGTAAGTTCCTGAACTTTTCTAGGTCTCTTTCCTTTCATCTGTCAGCTATAGCTTTCCCTGACTTGGTGGCGTGGCTTTTTGCAGATCGTGCAGATGGCTCATATCTCAGTTGTCCCGGGTCCAAAAGTGCCATGACGAGCTCAAAAGGATCCAGGCGAACTGTGAGCA
Organism: Litsea cubeba; assembly: GCA_012931725.1. Taxonomy (NCBI): domain Eukaryota; kingdom Viridiplantae; phylum Streptophyta; class Magnoliopsida; order Laurales; family Lauraceae; genus Litsea; species Litsea cubeba. The sequence goes on from CM022946.1 coordinate 111,868,684, forward strand.
GCACAGGAAAGCCTTGGAAGAGGGCAAGGTGAGGGAGAAGGAGTATGAAGAAACTCACCAAAGCCCTCTTCTCCGAGCTCGACAAGACGAAGTCGGCCTTTGAGCTGGTCAAAAGGAGAGAGGCTGAGCTGGAGAGGAGGATTGCGGGCCTGGAGAGGCAGAAAGCCGAGCTCGAGCTCCGGATTCAGACCGAGGTCGCTGCGGCCTTCCAGGATGGCGTCGATGTAGCTGGCGAGGAGTACTCGGCACAGGTCGACGATATAAGGGCCTCGTCCTGGGAGATGGGGTGGAGAGCGGCTCTCGCGAAGGCGGGGATTCCCAGGGATCACCCCGCATATACGAGCCCGGACGAGTTCCCGCGCTCCGAGGCTGACCCAACTCTCGTGGCAGACCCTGAGAGGGAACTTGCAGCCGAGCCGGGATCGGAGATCGCCCCGTCGACGACTGGGGCTCCCGCCGCTGCTACGACACCATCCGTCGCCTCCTCTTCCAAAGTTCCTCCCGATGCCGCGACTCCTCCCGCGGATCACGCCGCTCCGGCGCCTGCCGCATGAGGCTCCTTAGCTGTTTTTCTTTCCATCTTTCAAATGTAATTTTTCCTTAGGCGTGTTGCGCCGCTTATGTACGAAGCTACCGAACTTAATGACAAATCCTTTTTTGCCTCTATTCCGTGCTCCCCTTTGTTTGGAATGTGTCTAAGTGCTTCGCTTCGGCTATATGATTGAATTTTCATACCTTGGAGACCCGCGATCGGTTAACCGTGCTTAGAAGACGTGGCCTTTTATAGAATGTGATGTAGGTTTGATCCGAGCGTTTTTCGCAATCGTGACGGCGAGCGAGTGATACTATTTTCTTTTAAGTATATGAGCTCGGTGAGTGCCTGGGATCATTTAGTATTGGGAGTCGTGCGGCGATTTAGTGTGTAAGGCGATTCCCCTGGCTCGTTGCCAGGGGCCGTGCTGGCTATCTGGCACGGGGGCCGAGACGCGCACGCAATGGAGAAGTCCCCCTGGCTCGTCACCAGGGGCCGTGCCGGCTATCTGGCACGAGGGCCGAGACGCGCACGAAATGGAGAAGTCCCCCTGGCTCGTCACCAGGGGGCCGTGCTGGCTATCTGGCATAAGGGCCGAGATGCGCATGAAATGGAGAAGTCCCCCTGGCTCGTCACCAGGGGGCCGTGCTGGCTATCTGGCATGAGGGCCGAGATGTGCACGAAATGGAGAAGTTCCTGCCGAACTGGGGAATTGCGTTGTTGCCGCGGCCCCTTCCATGGAGCAATTTCGATTTAGAACATAAATGGAAACTTTCTTGAGAGGAAACGACCTTCATTGATTTGCATAAACTGAATACATTTAAAAGTAAAATTTCTTGAGATGTGATGCGTTCCATGGCCGCGGCAACAGTTTCCCATTCATATCCTCAAGCTTATATGCGGACCGCCCCACGGTCGAGACTACCTTGAACAGACCGCGCCAGTTTGGGGCCAACTTGCCTTGATTCGGGTCCTTGTCTGCGGGCAGTGCCTTCTTCAGGACCAGCTCTCCGATGGAGAACTTCCTTTCCCGCACTTTCTGATTGTAATCTCTTGCTAGCCGTTGCTGATAGGCTGCTAAACGGATGGAAGCGGCTTCTCTGCGCTCTTCGGCCAGGTCCAGTCCCAGGGTGAGGTTTTTATCATTCTGGGCCTGGTCAAAGAGTTCGGATCTGAGCGTTGGAAGGCCGATTTCGCGGGGGATCACGGCTTCCATTCCGTATGCCAAGGAAAAAGGAGTTTCTGAGGTGGAGCGTCGCGGGGTGGTTCTGTAGGCCCATAACACACTGGGCAGCTCTTCCACCACCTTCCTTTGGCCCCATCGAGTCTCTTCTTGAGCCCATCCAAGACCACTTTGTGGAGATCTCAGCTTGGCCATTGCTCTGGGGATATGCCGGAGTCGAGTAGTGGTTCCTGATGCCGAGTTCCTTGCAAAAGTTTTTGAAGAGGCTGGAGTCGAATTGGGTCCCGTTGTCCGAGACCAAGACTCGAGGGATGCCGAACCTTGTGACAATGTTCTTCCATACGAAGTTCTTGGAGTCTCGTTCCGTGATGGAAGATAACGCTTCCGCCTCGATCCACTTGGTGAAATAGTCGGTGGCCACTATCAGCCACCTTTTATTCCCCGGAGCTCGATGGAGGGGTCCCACAATGTCCAGCCCCCACTGGGCAAAGGGCCATGGACTGGAGAGCGGGCTCAGATCCTGTGTAGATTGATGGAGGTTGTGCGAGAATTTCTGGCACTTTTCGCATTTCATGGCGTACATTTGTGCGTCCTTTTGCATGTATGGCCACCAGTATCCTTGGCTTATAGCCCGGTACGCTAGCGACCTTCCTCCGATGTGACTTCCGCAGATGCCTTCATGTATCTCGTAGAGGAAGTCTTCAACTCGGCTTGGGTGGACGCATTGGAGATAAGGGCCCCGTGAAGGATTTCCTGTATAGCTTTCCCTCCGGGGAGAGCCAGAACCGGGCTGCCCTGAGCCTGATCTTGTGAGCTTGCGCTCTGTCCTTGGGGAGTTGGTCGTCCTTGAGGTATGCGATGATGGGATCCATCCAACTGGGCCCGAGGTCGACGCTCAGGATTTGCCGTGGCGGGCTGAGCTCTATACTTGGCGATGTTAGTGAGCCCACTTCCACAGTCCTCTTTTTTCCAGCTTCGACGGCGGAAGCCAGGTTGGCGAGCGCGTCTGCGTGTGAATTAGAGTCTCTGCCAATTTGTTTGACTTCCGCTTCCGGGAATTGGGAGAGGAGCTTCTTGGCGAGGGATAAGTAAGCCGCCATTCTGTCGTCGCGAGCTTGATAATCTCCAGTGAGCTGGCTCGTCACCAATTGCGAGTCACTGTAGATCACCAGCTGTTGAGCTCCGAGAACCTTGGCACTATTCAGCCCTGCCAGCAATGCTTCATACTCTGCCTCGTTATTTGATGCTCGGAAGTCAAGGGTCAGGGCTTGCTCGATGACTAGCCCTTCTGGAGACTGGAGGACTACGCTGACGCCGGCCCTTCTAGAGGTGGAAGACCCGTCAACGAAGACCTTCCAAGCCGAATCTCGGGAGGTGTACCGAGACTGCTCGTAATCAGTCTCCGGGACTAAGTCATTTTGCCCCTTGTCCCCCAGTTCGGGGTCGAGTGGGCTCGGCGACGAACTCGGGGAAGTGAACTCGACGATGAAATCTGCCAAGACCTGCGCTTTGATCGTTGTTCGTGGCTGGTACTGGATGTCGTATTGCCGCAGCTCCACGGCCCATCTTGAAACACGCTCAGAGAAGTCGGCCTTCCGGAAGACGGACTTGAGTTGGCGCTCCATGACCACCACTATCGTGTGGGCCTGGAAATAGTGCGAGAGCTTCCGAGAGGCACTGGCGAGGGCCAGTGCGAGCTTCTCCATTGGCAGGTACCTGGTTTCTGCGTCGAGGAGGGTCTTGCTTGTATAATAAATGGGCTTCTGTTGCCCTTCATCTTCTCTGATCAGTACTGAGCTCACAGCATGGTCGGAGACTGCCAAGTATAAATACAATGTTTCGCCTTTCTTCGGGGTTGACAGCAGTGGAGGCGAGGCCAAGTAAGCCTTGAGTTCCTGGAGGGCCAAATCACATTCCGGGGTCCACTCAAATCTCAGGTTCTTCTTTAGCAATTGAAAGAAAGGGCGGCACTTGTCAGAAGACTTGCTGATGAAGCGGTTGAGGGCGGCGGCCATGCAGGTGAGCCTTTGGACCTGCTTCGTTGTTGCCGGACTCTGAATTCCCAGGATCGCGGAGATCTGGTCCGGGTTTGCTTCGATACCCCCGTCGCGTGACAAGGCTCCCTAAAAAATTTGCCGGACCCAACCCCGAATGCGCATTTGGAGGCATTCAGCTTTAGCCCGAACTTCCGGAGAACGTCAAAAACCTGGCCGAGATCCGCCAGATGGTCGTGAGATTGGGTGGATTTGACGACCATGTCGTCGATGTATACCTCGACTGTTTTGCCGAGCTGTTCCTGGAACATTTTGGTGACCAACCTCTGATAGGTTGCCCCCGTATTTTTGAGTCCGAACGGCATCACTTTATAGCAGTAGGTTCCCCTAGGGGTGATGAATGCCGTTTTTTCCTCATCCGGTCCGTACATGGGTATCTGGTGATAACCGCGGTAGGCGTCAAGGAAACTCATCCTTTCGTGACCGGCGGTGGAGTCAATCATCTGGTCGATTTTGGGGAGAGGGAAGCAGTCTTTGGGACATGCTTTGTTGAGATAAGTGAAGTCAACGCAGACTCTCCATTTTCTGGTCTTCTTTTTTACTACCACGGTATTCGCCAGCCATTTCGGGTACTGGACTTCTCTGATGGCGTTCGCCTCTAGCAGTTTCTCCACCTCTTCGACCACGGCAGCAGACTGGTCGATTCCGGATCTTCTCGCCTTCTGGACCACCGGCTTGACTTGAGGGTCTACATTCAGTCTGTGGCTCATCACCTCGGGGTTCACGCCTGGCATCTCCTGCGGTGACCAGGCGAAGACGTCTCTGCTTCGCAACAGGAAACTGAGCAGTTCGGACCTTTCTTGCTCGGCGAGCTGGCTCCCAAGAAGGAAGTGCCTCTCGGGGTCACTGGGGTCAATCCTGACCTCGGTGAGATCCTCGATACTTTTTTCTCCTGGATCGCGGCCGACCCTGTCCAGCTCTGCTTCCAGTTCTGCCATGTGCACTTGCTTCGGCTCTCCCTCGCCGGATACGACGGCCACCATACAACGCTTGGCCATTTGCTGGTCCCCGTCGATTGTGACCACCTCGACTCTGCCGTCCCTTTCCAAAGGGAATTTAAGCTTCTGGTGGTAGGAAGAGGGGACGGCCTCCATCTGGTGCAGCCAGCTCCTCCCCACGATGGCATTGTAGGGGGAAGGCGTGTCCACCACGAGGAAGTCAGCCACTACTGATGCGCCCCCGACCTGGACTTTGAGGGAGACTCTCCCCTTGGGATACACAGGCTTTACGCTGAACCCTATCAGGGGGGTTCACGCCTCCTGGAGATCTTCTTCTGTGAGCTCCATCTTAGTAAAGCAGTCGAAGTAGAGGATCTCGGACGAACTGTCGGGGTCGACGAGGATCCTCTGCACCTTGCAACTCCCCAGCTTCAGAGTCATAATCAGTGGGTCATTGTGAGGAAGTTGCACCCCTTTCAGGTCCTCGTCTGAGAACCAGACCTTCAGCCTCTCTTTGCGAGCCTTTTTAGAGGCTGGTCCGAGCTCGGCCGACATGACCTGTTTCCCATGGGAGGCCTTCCTAGCCTCGGCGCGGGCCCTGACCGCTGCTCTGCTTGGTCGGGGCCGGATGGATGACGCTTATGATCCTCTCCGACCCGTCGCTGTCATGATTCTCCTCAGTTCGGCGTCGAGGTCGGTCGTTGCTCCCGCTGCCTGCTACCTTGTAGTACTCCTTCAGGTGCCCGTCCCTGACGAGCCTCTCGAGATGATCCTTGAGGGAGTAACAGCCCTCAGTGTTATGCCCGTTCTGCTTGTGGTAAGCGCAGAACTTCGTCTGATCCCTCGTGGAGGGATCGCTCTTCATAGGAAGTGGCCATTTAAAGTATGGCTTTCCCTGGATCTTATCTAGTATCTGGTGGATTGGCTATTTGAAGACCGTATTGACCCTTTCGCGCGAGGAATAGGACGACCTATGCCTCTTGCCTCCTCCTGGAGCGCGGGTCTGGGCCGACGACTGGCCACCAGGGTGGTGATCTCGGCTTGTCTCTTCTCTGCGGAAGGGTCTTTTCTCCTTTCCGGAGGTTCGGTCTTCCCGCCGCGATCGATTCTCTTGCCGCGGACGATCCTCCTGCCGAGATCTGCCATCACTCCGAGGCCGGCTCTTGGAAACGCCAAAGCTCTCATTGGCCCGCGCCTCGTCCTCCTCTCGCTCGATGTACTTGTTTACCCTTGCCATGAGGGCTGTTACAGAGAGAACAGGGTTGCGGACGAGCTCCTTCCGAAGCTCGCATCCTGGCAGGAGGGCGTGCTGGAAGGACTTGATCGCGACATCTTCGGAGGAGTTGTCGATCTGACTGTAAACCGTCCAGAATCTCTTGGCGAACTGAGTGATGCTTTCGCTCCACCTCATCCTGAGAGCCATGATGTCGCTGTCGGTCTTTGGAATGACTCTGTGCGCCTGGAATTTCCCCAGGAAGGAGTCTCTTAGTTGAGACCAGCTCGTGATTGATCCTTCGGGGAGCGCACAGAACCATTTGAGGGGTAGGTCCCCCAGGCTGGAGGAGTAATGGCGGAGATGTGCTGCTGGATCCGAGGTTCCGTCGTAGAGGATGAACCTCGGAACACTGAACTTCTTAGGGAGGGGGTATTCGATTATCTCTCTGGAGAAGGGTGATGAGTCGAGGCCAGCGAAGTCGGGGATGTCTGGCTGGTTTTGGGCGAGCCCTGCCTCCCTCAGGGTGTTCTGGATGGCCTGCTTGACCAGGCGGTCGATCAGAGCCTGCTGATCTGCCGCCTCTGATCTCGGCATCGACCCCCTGTCCTCGTGGTTATGGCAGGAACTCCCGACGTGACTCCGCTCTCGACTCTTATCGTTCAGATGCTCCCTTAAGTCTTTGCCGGTGATGGGATCCTTCCTGCCTACGGGATCACGGCCTCCGGGAACTACTTCTTTCTCTCGAAGCTGCTGCCTAAGCTGGCGGATAAGATCGTCTTTCTCCTGGAGGGCGAGGTTCTGAGCCCTGATTGCTGCTTGAGCGGGGTCGGCTCTGTTGCCTTCGCTGTCCGAGTGGCGCCCGGATCGATGTGACCCCGCCGCTGCCGGGGCCTTGCCCTTCGAGAAGCGCTCCTGAAGGGGAGCGTTCAGCCGCGGTGGACCCCCCACCTCTAGCGGGGATGACGCGGATTCGGTGTGGTAGCTTTCTACCTCCGCGGCCTCCCCCGACGCGTAGGGCAATGGCCCAGGGAGGACCAGTGGCCCTGCGGGGAGGGACTTTGGGTGCTCTGCGCCTCTCTTGTTTCTCGGAGCCATGGTGATTGGAAAGGGTTTTGGGAAAGGTTTTGAGGTATGGGTTAGTACTTCCCCACAGACGGCGCCAATTGTAAGTGCCTAAAAATTAAGGACTTCAAATCTGGGATGAGGATCCTTGATTCAGGTGGTTTGGATGAAGATTGTCGAGGCTCTGGCTGGACCTGAGGAGGAAGAGAGGAAAAAACGTCAAAGGACCCTGGCTGCAGGCAGCGCAAGGCTCTCCGATGCTTAAGTTAGTTCAGGGAACGAGCAAGGGAAATGGAGAGGAAATTGCAGAGTAAGAGTGTGTATTATGGGTCGCGTACCTTTAGGATGGAGGTGGAGATGCTATTTATAGGCGATGGGGTTGACTATTGTGGGCGAGTTCCAAGACTGGGCTGGCCACTCGAGTGGTTGCGCCCACCCAGCCCATAACGCATTAAATGCTGACCCACGCCTCATTAAATGCTAGCCTTGCTGGGTCAGGCGGCGGTTCTGACTTTTGGGCCAGGTCCCATCAGGCCTGGCCCGGAGCCATGCTCTGGGGGCGCACGTGTTATGTACGCGCCGTTTTGTCAGTAATGATAATCTGCAGAGCATGCCTCAGCATGCGTCGTTGTCCTGTCATTGGTCCCATCAATTTCTGTCAAAATCCGCATTGCCGGGGGTCGATGCCGAGGTCGGATATGATTGATCTACATTTTTGGCCTTTAAGTGGGACCCTCTATCAAGATCAAAATCGTTGATCCTCTTTAGAAGCCCTAAAACGGTTGTAGGGTCAGATTTGTGGGACCCTCTATCAAGATCAAAATCGTTGATCCTCTTTAGAAGCCCGAAAATGGTTGTAGAGTCAAATTTCAGCCTTTGATCCCTTGTGAATCTCGAAAAAGTCATGAAAACCTGTGGGACCGTTGATGCCAATGCCTTTAAACTAACTGTGTTTCACGTGATGAAACCCAATTTGACATTTTTCTCTTGTTTTTAATCGTGGGGTTCTCAACTTCAATCAAAATTGTTGCCCTCTTTATTATCTTAAGCACGATTATGGTATGAAATCCGAAACGTTGATTCTTTGTTAACCTTGAGATATTTGTGAAAAATTGTGAACCATATGATCTAAATTTATGAACTTTATGGGCCCAAATCTCAAAATCTGAACCGCATATCCACTTCCTAATCCCATGAGCGTTCATGGGGCCAAATTTGAGTCCTTAATTCCTTGTAGATCTTGAGAGATTCATGAAAAAACATAGAATCTTAGGATCCTAAAACTTCTATTTCAAATTGGAAAATGGTCTTACCAAAAGGTCTAAATATAAAACATCTATTTTAAACAGATATATTTCATATAGATATAATTTGCCAAACAAGCCAATCTACTCCTCTTATAAAAGCGAGGAAAATGTACTTTGCTTTCACTACACACCTGGCCCACATCTAGATGTGGGCCCCACTATATTTTTATATTTTGCCACATGGACTATCATTAAAGAGTTTAAAAAGTTGACTTTTCCAACACTAACACACGCATCCTTTTCATTTCATTCCAAATTTACCCCTTTCTATGATGTATCTCAGCACTTCACGAGTGTCCCACACTAATAGTAGGGCCCACCTGCCTGGATGGTCTAATCAAGGTATAACCATGAGATTATGTAAATAATGTAATAATTGTGGGTATCCTCTACTATTATAAAAGAGAGCAAGATGTAGAGATTTTTATATTTTTTTTACTACACACTTGCCTAATCAAATGCATAATTAGGTTTAGGCCCATCTATTCATGACCTACAACAATGGGTCAATAGAATTTTGGCATTTTTTATGTCGACAATAAATGGACCAAATTGAACTATTAACATCAAAATCTAATGTTAAACACTACAATCTAGCAATGATTGGTATGGATAAATAATGTATAGCTTTCCATGTGATAATGGGTTTAGAATGATCTAGAACTCTCTGGTAGTGTAGACTATGTAGGGCATTTTTTTGGATAAATTTTGAAATTGGGTAGAGATATATAGATTACTATAATGAGCCGTGGACAATTCTAGGAAGAGGATAAAATAGTGGAGAACTTTCTAGGGTATGATAGAGATACATTCGATAAGCGGTATTTAATTTAATAATTGCCATTGATTTCATTAAGTAGAACTATAAAGGGTATGATAGAGATACATTCGATAAGCGGTATTTAATTTAATAATTGCCATTGATTTCATTAAGTAGAACTATAAATAGTAGAAAAGCAATGTTGAAGACTCTAAAAAAATGCATTAGTGTTAATGAGCATGATCATTATGGCGGGTTAATCGGAGTGCCCAATAAAAGAGAGCAGGATGTAGTACTTTTATCACTACACACCTGCCCAATAAAATGCAAGAAGTGGGCCCCACTTAGTATTATTATATATATTATCTTATATTTCTATACCCTATTATAAAAGAGAGTAAGATGTAGTACGGTTTCACTATGCATCTGCCCAATAAAGAGAGAATAATCTGTATCTATCTATACCCTAATATAAAAAAGAGTAAGATGTATTACGGTTTCACTACACACCTGCCCAATAAAAATAGAGTAAGATGTCGTAAGGGAGGAAATAGAATGAGATAAAGGAAAGAGAAAGAAAAGAGATAAGAGAGAGTGAATAGGATGGATAAAGATGGGGACATAATGGGAATTTCCCAATTTGTCTAAAATAGACTTTGGGTTAGGCTTGGATTTAGTGGGGTTTTGAGGATCCGGATCAAAATGAGCTAGAAGACCAAAGTTTAGGAATTAAAAATATCTACCCAACGGTACCATGATCTCAAAAATATAAAATTATGAAAAAGCCCCCTAAATTCTCTGAAAAATTACTAACTACCCTGTACTATACCCAAATGAACCCCTCAAGAGTGGGATAAGACCAAAAAGCATTCATTCGTGGTTCTCATTGAACCATTTTGTTCACTAATTTCCAAAATTTTATTCAGTTTTTTCTTTTTTTTGTAAAATTAATTATGATATGGTGCTATTAAATAATAATTTCAAAGGAAAAATATTTTAGATTTTATCATTCAGAAAGGTCTTTCTTGGCACTATTTTGTCCACCCCGGTTAATAAACTAAGCCAAGGTGGGAAAAACAAAAGATTTTAACTATGCACTATTTACTCCATTATGTGGTTCATGGTGTACATACTGCCTTTTAACTCTGAAAACTTTAATGCCATGTGCTTTTTCAATAATAAACCTTAAACTAAGACTGGATGAAAATAAAAAAGAAAATGAATAGTGTATTTTATAATGGATCAAAAGAAAAGGAATCAAGTGTAATTTACTTTCTACCTTTTGGTGTTCAATACTTACAATTTTGCGGGCACTTTAAATACTTCTCCATCAGCTTAAAAATCAGTTTAAAAGTCGCGACAAAAGGTATTAGCTAACTTGCTGCTTTTGTTATTATTGCTGGTGGCCAATTGGTGGTTATGTTATAATTCAAATGCCAAATTGACTACACACGAGAGAATTAACATTCTCTATTTTTTTAACCTGAAACAATGCTAATTGTGAAAATAGTTTCTATTTATTTATTTATTTTTATTTTTATTTTTATTTTTTGGTGGAACTAAAAGATACTTGAGTGGTAGTTGTATTTGAAATTTGAGAGTTAAGAACATCAGAGGGCTCCGGGAGGTTTCCAGAAGATATGAGTTTATTTTCTTTGTATGGATGTAACCCTTTATTATTATTTTTTAAATATTAACCCTTTAATCTTTTGTACACTAACCTTAAGTATTTGTAATTTGATGTTCCTTTAGTTGTATATTATTTACTATGGCCTTTGAAAAATGTATAGAAACCTCCAAAACTTATAAGCACATCCCATATATACAAGTACTTCGTTTGCATTATTGCTTTATGTTTAGTTTTTTCTTTTTCTATTTTAGAAAAAAATAGCAACTGACAAAATATCATAAATAAGAAAGTGAAATGTACAAACTTAAACTCATTTTTTATCCGCCCTGTTTTTTTCTCTCTTTTAATGAAAGTTACCATGAAAAAAAAATTAAATATTCTTTTCCCTTTTGGTTCATGTGTTTGTATTTTATTTAATTAGAATAATTGAATTTTTAATCTAACGTAATAGTTGTATTGATCTTGATTTATACCCCTATTGGAAGAATAATCACAAGTTGGATAATGTGATAACCACTACTAAATATTAGTTCTCTTCTGATATTAGTGATTGCTAAAGATAATTCCATAAATGAAATTTAGTGGTAGGTCTTATAGATTGCTATCGTAAAATTATTGTTGTTCTGTACAATTTTTGATTTTTTAATATACAACTTTTGTGAACTTTTTTATTACAAAAGGGAATCTCAAGGGCATGAATATATTTATTTATTATTGCTCTTACTTATGAGGTTTAAATTGAAAAACTTTGATCATTTTCTAACACATTTATTTCTTTCATCATTGCAAACTTCTTCTTCTTATTCTTTTCATATATTTCAATGAATGGTCATGCCTTTCCTTAAAGGGAAAACGAGAATCTCATAGAAACTGCTTGTTATGCTAACGTTACTACTAATTCCTTCAGAGTCGGTGAATGCAGTGATCGTTTTAAGTGTAAACAACTAAAATAAGTATTTGTTGAGCTGCAACAGATTCAGTTTGTCTTTGTTCATTTCGAACTTTTCTTACTTTGATCAGCACTCCTCCCATCCTCTATACAGAATAGAGCTGATCTAGAATACCTGAGTTACATTCTTATGCATTTCTTAAGAGGAAAGTCCAATTCTTTTGACAGATTTATATTTGTAGTTTGTTGTTTTTTGATATTTTCTTCCTATGGATATTCTATTTGTGAGCTTCCATTTAACTGAACTTCTATGATTACTTTGTATTATCCTTTTCTTACAGGGTATAAAATATAGCACTTTGTATCAAGCAAAAGAAGATGCTGACTCTTGGAGAGGTATTGCCTCTTTTTACCTAATAGTGGTACGTCTTATAAAATAAAACAAAGCACATGTTAAATACTAATATGGATCAACAGGTGCTCTGCTAATCTTACCCGTCAGAGTTCATATTATAGTTCCACCATTGTTGATCCCTATTGCTTGAGGACAAGCCGGATTACTTCAGTATTCTTGACGGTCGGTGTGAGATATTATTCTTCTTTATAAGTTAAGACTAAAACCACCATCTCAATTTTTTTTATTCTGATGTCCTTAGGTAGGATATAATTAATTTTTTTCTTTAAAAGAATCTGATTTTGTAGTGAACATTTAATGTTCATGGTAATTGGTTAGAACAGTAAGCTCATCTGGTTTTAGTTTTTATTTTTATTTTTTTATAAAACTGTAGGTTATCAATTTAACTATGCTTTCGACTGAATTCCAACTTTAGCAGGTCAAGTCTATCAGGAAACTGATAAGTCGACATGACAGGTTAAATTAAGTAAATTTAAATTTCTTTGTACACATTCATGATAAAATATCTAGAAATATGTGATTTATATCCTCAAAAAGTTATAAAAACCCCATATCGATTGTCTTTTGATATCTCATTTTTCTCACTATTTTGTTGTTTTATTATTTTCAAATATATAGAAAAAAGTAGTGTCAGCTGTATTTGGACATTGCACGGGCCTTGTAATTTACAATCATTCATTTTCTGTTCAAATTTGGTTTTTAAATGTATTGAAACTTCTACTGAATTTTTTAAGAAATTTATTTTTTTAAGAATTTATTAATAAAATTGTGTTCAATGCATGTGCAAGGCTCCACTAGTAGTATATAAAATAAAGAGGAAAAGAAGGGTTGGGCCAAGTTGGGTGTAGTATTGTCCAAGCCTGTCCAAGCCCGGTTGTGCCAATATTCGTCTAATTACAGATCTTGGGCATTTTCTGAATAACAAAAGTCCTCATTTTACGGGCCTCATGAGGGTTGTTGACACCAAAAATGTCACTTTACCTCTTCAAGATCCAAAGAGCTACATGAAGTCGCAACCTGCCATAAATAGGCAATGCTACTTCTAAAAAATCAAATCTTGTCAGAATCAAATAAAAACTGCAAGATCCTTCAAGACAGCCAAAAGAGGAGTACACAAGAAGTTTCGGGCCATTTCAAAATCATTTGGCCTAACTTCGCTTCTCCAGCAGCTGAAAATGAGCTCCCGGCGGCGAAAGCATCGGAGACACCAAATCTTCGATCAGAGCCGATGGATGGTCTCAAAATACATCCAAAAGGCTCCACGTCAAGTTCCGAGTCAAACCGACAACGTTTGACCCTACATCAACCCTTGAACAGCTAAATCAAGCCTCTCGGCGGTGAGAACCGCCAAGGCCATCACTAATCAGATAGAGCACATGGACGGCTTCAAAATGCTTACAAAGGGCTACACGTCAAATTTCAGGTCATTTCGACAACATTTGACCATACTTTGACGCTTGGAAGCCAAATTAGGCATCTCGGCGGCGAAGCTCCCCGGGTACATGGTTTCCAAGACAGAGCCTATGGATCATCTTAAAATGACTCCAATAGGTTCCCTGTCAAATTTCAAGTCAATCGGACATCGGTTGACCGCACATCAAGCCGCGACATCTTCATCGCGACAAAAGCAAGTCTACTGGTGATAGGACCCCAAACGGCTTCAAAACTCAAACAAAAGCCTATGGTTGGTCTTATTTATTGCTCAGCAGGCTTCACCTCAAATTTATTGCTCAGCCGGCGTCCCTGGGGCCTGGGATCGCCCGGTGAGCCCCGAAAACCCCGTTTTTCGCCATTTTTTCGCGATTCGAAGCGTCCAGCCTCTGGTATTTTCCAAAATTCATACTTTTGAGATACCAAATCCTCTGACATCCGTCAAAAACACGGGTTAATCATCAAGAGTATTGAAATCAACATTGATCGCCAACTGGTCAACAAAAAAAAAAGTGTGCTTTCTACCCGACCGATCGAGAAATCGGCAGGACAGATGGCACCGACCCGCTGTTGGCAACCAACACCTGAAGTTGCATGGTCATCCGATGTCGATCTACATGAAGATCCATCGTTGATCATCGCCAGAAGAATCCCAAAAGACGCGGCACGGCCCGCGACTCTTCAACTGCTCCGTGACCACTTAATGCGATTAATTGACTAGCTTTATTTCAGTAATTAATCCATTTCTTTGGACGGCCCAATCAGAAGCAAGCATCCGGGAGTTACAAGTCAAGAGATTCATGGCATTTAACCCATGAAACTCCTCCCATCATGGCGATTAAAGGAGATTAAATGCACTTAATCTCCTCCGGCCAATCAGAAGCCAAGAAAAAGGAGTTACAAAATAAAGAATTCAATCTTGTAACTCCTCCCTTTATGTAGCTTTATGACAATCAAGGCTCATAAACCCTCCTAAATGGCTACCTAAAAGCCTATAAATAGGAGAGCTCTCCAAGAAGAAAGAATGACAGACAGCAGAGAAAACAAACAACAGACTGCAGAAAATCCGGAAACTCAGACAGAAAAAGGCATCAAAGAGAGAAAACTCTGCGGAAATCTTACACCGACCACCGCTACAAGGTGACAAAAGTCCCTTGAGGGGTACCCCCCCAAGGTCCTTGCCTTCTCCTTCTGCCTCCAATGGCTTAGACATGGCTTTTCAGCCCGTCTACTTAGTTTTTTATTGGATTGATGGACCGCGCTCCTGCCTGGTTCTACCGAGGTCGGCGGACGTGGGAGTCCGTTGGGTACGACCCTTTCGTAACCGGGGGGCAGAGGCGTGCATCAACATTTTTTTTATGGGTGTGCCAGATTTTCTATTTTTACTTGGAATTGCAAGTGGTGATCCGGAGATCAACCTTCGCAAGTAAAAAAGAAATCAACTTCTTTCAAGTTTTCCATTGCACATATATTTAAGAAAAGAGACATTTTTCTTGATTTGCCGTGAAAGGCGATTTTTTGGCATTTATAGCCGATTTTGCCGTTTATAGCCGGTTTTTGGCGTTTATAGCCGATTTTGGCGTTTATAATCGATTTACAATTCTTATCAATAATGAAAGACAAGAGTTGTGATTTTTGTCTCTTTTGAAAAATACAAACTACAATGAAAAGCAAGAAAAGGATGATCTAACTTCTCAGGAGATTGTGGGGGACCCGTTCAGATTGACGGTCGCAAGCCATATGTGGGCTTCGCCATCATCCATGCAGATGAGAACAGAGGATGCTATTGATTCGCTTGGCTTGGCTATAACCTCAGGTTTTTAGAGGACAAAGACCAAAAGGAGGTCCTATGTCCAATAAAAAACCGAGTAGACGGGCTGAAAAGCCACATCTAAGCCATTGGAGGCAGAAGGAGAAGGCAAGGACCTTGGGGGGGGGGTACCCCCCAAGGGACTTTTGTCACCTTGTAGCGGTCGTCGGAGTAAGATTTCCGCAGAGTTTTCTCTCTTTAGATTTCTGATGCCTCTTTCTGTCTGAGTTTCCGGATTTTCTACAGTCTATTGTCTGTGTGTTTGTGATTTTCTTCCGTCCTTCTTTCTTCTTGGAGAGCTCTCCTATTTATAGGCTTTTAGGTAGCCATTTAGGAGGGTTTATGGGCTTTTATTGTCATTAAGCCGCATAATGGGAGGAGTTATAGGATTTAATTCTTTATTTTGTAACTCCTTTTTCTTGGCTTCTGATTGGCCGGAGGAGATTGAGGGCATTTAATCGCCTTTAATCGCCATGATGGGAGGAGTTTCATGGGTTAAATGCCATGAATCTCTTGACTTGTAACTCCCGGATGCTTGCTTCTGATTGGTCCATCCAAAGAAATGGATTAATGACTGTAATAAAGCTAGTCAATTAATCGCATTAAGTGGTCGCCGAGTAGTTGAAGAGTCGCGGGCCGTGCCGCGTCTTTTGGGATTCTTCTGGCAATGATCATCGATGGATCTTCATGTAGATCGACATCGGATGACCATGTGACTTCAGGTGTTGGTTGCCAACAGCGGGTCAGTGCCATCTGTCCTGTCAATTTCTCGATCGGTCGGGTAGAAATCACACTTTTTTTGGTTGACCGGGTGGCGATCAATGTTGTTTTCGATACTTTTGATGATTGACCCGTGTTTTTGACGGATGTCAGAGGATTTGGTGTCTCAAAAGTATGAGTTTTGGAAACTATCAGAGGCCGGATGCTTCGAATCGCGAAAAAACGGTGAAAATCGGGGTTTCCGGGGCCTTCCCGGCGATCCCGGGCTCCAGGGTCGCCGGCGACCCTGGCCCAGGGTTGCAGGGGCCTGCGACCCTGGGGTTTTTTCCCCCTTTTTGTCCCGTTTTGTGTCCGTTTTTGCTGTTTTTCGATTCTTTTTTCTTCTGTATTTTTCCTTGACATTTTTGACCATTTATTGGCTTGGTTTCCCTGTAGGAAACCTGATAAGAATCCTTGCATTTTGGTTTGCAAAGTTCCTAATTTCCTGAGAAAGCCGAAGACTTTGTCGCGTAGAGCTGCCGATTTTCCGTCAGAAGCTGAAACTGGGTCAAACAATATCGGAATGACTTGAAATTTGGTGTGAAGCCTCCTGAGCAATAAATAAGACCAACCATAGGCTTTTGTTTGAGTTTTGAAGCCGTTTGGGGTCCTATCACTAGTAGACTCGCTTTTGTCGCGATGAAGATGTCGCGGTTTGATGTGTGGTCAACCGATGTCCGATTAACTTGAAATTTGACAGGGAACCCATTGGAGTCATTTTAAGATGATCCATAGGCTCTGTCTTGGAAACCATGGTCCCGGAGAGCTTTGCCGCCGAGAGGCCTGATTTGGCTTCCGAGCGTCGAACTATGGTCAAATGTTGTCGAAATGACCTGAAATTTGACTTGCAGCCCTTTGTAAGCATTCTGAAGCCGTCCATGTGCTCTATCTGATGAGTGATGGGCTCGGCGGTTCTTGCTGCCGAGAGGCTTGATTTAGCTGTTCGAGGGTTGATGTAGGGTCAAACGTTGTCGGTTTGACTCGGAACTTGACGTGGAGCCTTTTGGATGTATTTTGAGACCATCCATCGGCTCTGATCGAAGATTTGGTGTCTCCGATGCTTTCGCTGCCAGGAGCTCCTTTTCAGTTGCCGGAGAAGCGAAGTTAGGCCAAACGATTTTGAAATGGCCCGAAACTTCTTGTGTACTCCTCTTTTGGCTGTCTTGAAGGATCTTGCAGTTTTTGTTTGGTTCTGACAAGATTTGATTTTTTGTAAGTAGCATTGCCTATTTATGGCAGGTTGCGACTTCATGTAGCTCTTTGGATCTTGAAGAGGCAAAGTGACATTTTTGGTGTTAACAAATGCCCCCTCGAGGTACAGCGACGAGTTGCTTATCATTTGTAGTCGATGTGCCTCGAAGAGATTTGTGAAGGAGAGCCTGTGACTTGACCAAGAGTCTTTGAGCAGTCTTTTTTTGGTATTTGTAGCCTTTTGAGCTTCCAAGGGAATTTATGGTAGTGAAAGGGATCACGTACCATCTCGAGGCAAAGTTTTGAAGATGACATCAGGGATGTGGATTTGGGTTTTAACCTTGTGACCTAACGGCTGTATGTGGCAGGTTAGGGGGTCGGGTTTGGTTTTGATCGTGTGACCCAACAAGCTGTATGTGGAATATTGGGGGATCAATTTTGTTTTTGATCTTGTGACCTAACGGGCTATATGTGGCAAGTTAGGGGATCAGGTTTTGGTTTTTGGTTTTGGTCTTGTGACCCAACAAGCTGTATGTGGCAAGTTAGGGGACCAGGATTTGGTTTGATTTTTATGGAATGTCAATTTCAAGATTTTGGCTCAATTTGGTATATGAGGCTGGATGGTTGATTTTTGGAAGCTCATGGGGCTTGGAATTCTCTTTGTATGGTTGAATCAACTCAAAAGAGGCATGGAACTATTTTTGTATGCTCTTGGTAAGAGGGATTTCTCTTTGACTAAAAGCCCAAAATTTTTTTTTTTTTTTTGTGCCTTGGTGGTCAAACCTGGCTCATATGGGCTAACCCATGGGACCTTAAGCTTTTGAAATGGCTTAGATCTCATATGGTGTCATTTTTGTAAAGAATATCCAAAAATATCTCATTTGGATAGAGAATATCTAAGAATATCTTTACTTGGAGAGAATCTCTCATGTTCCCTTTATTTTGGGATGGGATATCTCAAGATATCTTTCTTTTGGGAAAGAATCCTTCATTGATCCTATCTTTTGGGAAAAAATCTCTCATTGATTTCTTTTTTGGAGAGAATCTCTCAAGATATCTTTCTTTTGGGAAAGAATCTTTCTAATCTCTTTCTTTTGGTAAGGTTACTAATTAGTAACACTTACCTCTTTCTTCTTTCCTTCTTTGGTTTGCTCTCTCCTATAAAAGCAAGGAGGAGGTTGGATCTCTTGCTCTTATTGCTTTCTTTTGCAACAATCCCAAGAGGGCTTCAAGACCAAGAGTTCTTCTTCTTCAAGATCTTCAAGACTTTTCTTCTTCTTCTCCATCAATGGCTTCAAGTAAGTTCCCTTTTTCAAGAAAACTCCATTGTAGGAAAAATAAAAAGTTCTTTCTTTTTTTTATTTCTTTCTTTTCTTCTTTTCTTTTTTTTTTCTCCACGTGTTTTTTTTTTTTTTGCACGTGTTTTCTCCTTTTCTTTTTTTTTGCATGTTTTTTTTTTGGTGGGCCGTACGGACAGATCCGTACGGCCACGTGGCCTGTGGGCCATCCCCTTTTTTTTTCTTCTTTTTTTTTTGTTTTCTTTCCCCCTTTTTTTTTGAGAAAGTTTTCTTTTTCTTTTTCTTTTTGTTTTCTTTCTCCTCCTTTTTTTTTTTGACAAAGTATTCTTTTTCTTCTTTTTTTTCTGTTTTCTTTCTCCTTTCCTTTTTTTTTTTTGAGAAAGTTTTCGTTTTCTTCTTCTTTTTTTGCTCATCATTGATAATGCATTTTTTTTACCAAGATGTTCATGCATGTATATTTTTGTAAATTGAATTGTAGCATGATGTGATAGCATACCTGAAAGTTTTCGCAAATTTGGGAATTTGGAGCTCGCAGCGATGTTGAGCCCTTCCTGATTTTGCGGAGACTTCGAGGTTTCGAAAGTTTGGAGTTTCGGAGCTCGCAGCAATGTTGAGCCCATCTTCACGCTTTCTATTTCTTTCGGGATAATTCCTTTTCTTCGGAATCGCCCCGTCATCATGTCAAAATTTCGCCAGATTTTTTTTTTAGCGAGATTCTGTCATTTTGATGTTTGATCTTTTTCTTTTCCATCCTTTTCAGGTGGTTCCTCCAGAACGAGCAAGGGTAAAGAGCCTGCTACAAGCATACCTCGTCGATCTTCTAGATCTTCTAATCCGGCCGTTTAGCAGGCCTTTGAGAAGGTCCAGTATGTTAAGAGAAATCTGGAAGAATGCGACTCCCTCAACAGAGATGAGATGAGGCAGCGACTGATCGCTCTCAAGGGAGAGGAATTCTATAAGATCATGGTAAGCAGTCGTCCATGGGTAATGGAAGATCAGAGTGTTTTACCCAAGCCTACCTTCTTCTTTGGTGATGCCGTCCCTGATGACATGACATACCGGAGGAGATGTTTTCAGTTCTCTTTCACAGCAGATGGTGAGAAGAAGATTGTTGCTACCCGGTCGACGTTTGATCGCACCGTCTCGATCATGAGCCTTGCCCCCACGTGCTCTAAGAGGGAAGATCCTCCAAGCTGGGTGAGAAGGACAAATGTAATCAAGATCGGGGTTTTTGTTGGCCGTTCTCCTGGATATACGGAGAGGTCGCCTGTTGACATGGACCTGTTGATGCCATCCAGCGGCTACCAGGGTTCTGATTATCCGTCGGTCGATTTGAGACCGGTGAGCCTTGGTATTTTTAGCGGTGACGGCAGCAATTGGATCAAGCCTTTTCGACTCCGTGGCCGTTTCAATGCTGACTCCAAGTGGAAGTCATGGACTGATCGCGTCCTGCTGATTGGTGGCGCCGTTTTGAAGGAAGACGGGATTTTTGATGCGGTCCGTGCCTTTAGGGAGACCGTGATCTTTTCCGATGAGGCCTTCATGGCTATGCTGGAATCATTCCTCCCACAAACCAATACCTTCGTTGTGACGAATGGCGAGATTGGTTTTTCTTTGAAGGAGCTGAGCGCCATTACTGGATTGCCCATCCTCGACAAACTCTATGAGGAGTTTATGCCGATTGACAGCGTCCTTGAGGGGCAGTCTGAGGAGTTTAGGCTTCTGTACTTTCAGCTCGTCGCCTTCTATGATTTTTTTAAGGAGAAAGAGGGTTTGAAAGTTAGATCCAGCAGTTGGAAGAGTTCTAGCTCTTCATTCCCCAACTTTTTTGATAGTAGGGAGTCTTTTGATAGCGTGACCCAAGAAGCCGGAGCTCAGGATCCAAGTTCAAAGAAGATCTTGGCCATGCAAGAAGAGTTGAGAGATTTCTGTGCAAGTACAAACGCCATATGTCCTGACATTGCACTGCGGAGAGATCTCGCTGTTTACCTCACTTATTGGCTTGGTGAGGCTCTTTTTGCTGGAGGAGATGGAACACACATCAGGCCGCATTGTATTTTTCCGGCTTGTCAGATGGCGTTTGGAGCTTTGGTGCCAGCTCTTTACTCCTATCTGTGTACCGAACTGCAGGCTGTTGCTTTTTTGGTTCGGCTTGGGCTTCCCATGAATAGGGTATTTTCAGCCCACATCTTTTATTCGTGGTACGTGTACCACTGTCCTGGCTTCCACCGGCTGGGTGCTGTACAGGATGATGATCCTCTGACGATTCGACTGGCTAAGGGCAAAGCCGTGTCCGAATCACTTTTGTTTGCCCGCATGAGGATCCGACGGTTCAGGGACGTCGAGATGGGGCAGTCTTCAGTGAAGCTTTCTCCGGAGTTGCGGAAGAAGGCTTTTGATTTTGGTGCCTCCCGAGACTCTACCAGGGTAGGGTCGGGAAGGCATTATTCCTTGACGAACGCAGAGAGAGAGTGGCTTTTCAGCATATGTTTCGGCACGATGGTGTACCGCAGACATCTTTTCGTCGACATCCAACCGTATGTATCCTCTCGCTTTGCTTTACAGCTAGGCTTTTCTCAAGGCGTTGTTGGAGCGCCTTCAAGTATGGTGAAGCGTTTTGGAGGTTTACAGGATGGGAGAAATGCATGGGCTTTCTATAGTGCTGAAGACACTACAGCCATGATCTCTTATCCTGTGTTGTTGACTTCCCGGACTGCTGGCTTTGCGAAGTGGTTCGCAGAGAGCTTTTCGGCATATCGGGGGCTTTCCAAGAAGGAGCTTGATGTGAAGCTGGCATCTGGAAAGGGCCTTGGAAAGTCAGATGGCGTCTGGCGAGAGGAAGTTTGGGCCTTCCTTTCTGGAGAGAAGCACAAGATAGGCTTTCTCGGTGACCAGGGTGTCATTGGTTCTGTAGCTGTTCGAGAAATACCTGATGAGGCTTTAGAGCAGCTAGAACAGGAGGAAGCCGAACTTGGTGCTTGGATGCAAGCGGCACAGAGGCAAGCTTCCGTGGAGTCGACTGGCAAGAGTAGACCATCCAGTGAGGAGTCAAGTGGGAAACCTGACTCTGACAGCGGGGCAGGTTCCTCTAAGAAGCGAGCCCGTAGGAGTAAGAGGAGGAGGAGTCATCATCGCAGCAAGGGGCAGCATGAGGACTCTCCTAACTTGGAAGTTCCTCTTACTATCAATGAGGATGTGCCAGTGGATGCTGACGAGCCTCTAGAGAAGAGAAGCTGAGAAGAAGAGACCGTCGGTGAAGGTATGATTCTTCCTTTTTCTCTTTCCATTTCTTTTCATTGGATTTTCCATGTTCTGATTTGCTTCTTGTTTCTGCTTTTCTCTTCTTCTTTTTTTTAGCAGAGGAAGACTTGGTGATGCCTGAGGTTCCAACCGATGAGGTGGTGACGGATCCTGTCGGGGCACCTGAAGAAGAACCGAGGGACTTTGGAGTGAATCCAGAATCTCTAATTGGTATGACTTCTTTTGCTTTCTTTTTTTTTTTTTGTCTGTGACTTGGTTTGCTAACACATTTCTTACCAGCTGACTTGCCACAGGATTCCGATGACTTTAAACCATCGATGGACGCAAATGTTGATGATGCTTCCGATGAGTTCATGGAGGAAGAGAGTCTTCCGCCAGTCGTCGAAGAAGGTATTTTGCAGTAATAACCCTGATAATGATTTTCAAATAGGATCATGTTCATACCTTTTGGTGTTTCTTTGGCAGGTTTTGAAGTGACAGAGGAGGGTCCGTCATTTCTTTTAGAACCAGAGCAAGGGATGCCAGAGGTTGATCCAGAGGTAAAGACTCTTGGGACCTGTTCTGACAATGTTGAGGAGATTCCTCGTGCTGAGATTCCTTCCCGAGCAGGAGCAGCTTCAACTGGAAAGAGTTCTTTTGTTACTCTTCCAACAGATGATGACATGAGCAGCCGACCAACGGAGTTGGGCGAATCTTCAGCTGGGCCATCTCTTCTTTTCGCGAAGAAGGTGGTGGTGCGAGTTCTGAGCTCTTGGATTGAGACTCTGCTTTCTGGGCACTTAGATGCCGGATTTGGGATGATCCAGCATGTGCGTGAGATTCTTGGTGATGCTGAAGAGGCTGGTCTAGATGTCACAAGTGCCAGGGCGATCGTTGATAGGATCATTGAGTTGGGTGACAGGTGGTTTAAGACCATGGGTTTTCCTGATGACCAGTTCTTCAAGGAGATGTTCCTGGACCCTGCGGATAAGGCTCAGTCTAACCTGGATGAGGCTACAGAAAGCAGGAAGCAGGTAGTTCGAGAGAAGAACTTAGAAGAGCTAAACATCATTGGACTGACACATGACCTTAACATCCTTGATAGGGAGGTCGATGAGGCCAGGAAACGTCTTGAGCATCTGCAGGCACAAGTCGCTGCCAAGTGGACTGCAATAACAGAGGCTCGTGAAAGGGAGACTGCTCTGATTCACCGGGTTGCAGATGCCAATCGAGTTCTTAAAAGGAAGTCTGATGAGAACAAACAATGGCGAACTGCTTGAGATAAGCTTCCCGGTGTGAATGAAGGGTTACAGCTCACTCCAGCATCTCATGGCAAATTTCTGAAGAAGCGTGCCTTGGAATCCTTGACGGCTGAGGCCAAAAGTTTGCTTAAGGAGCTGAACTCTTAGCTGGAGATGATTTTTGATTGAGCTCCTGTTTTTTTTTTTTTAAAGAAACCATCCTTCTCTCTCTTCTTTTTAGTACCACTTGTATTTTTTTGGTACTTTTCTCTCTTTTTTTTTTTGTAGTGCTTGTGAACACTTTCTTTTTTTTTTTTTGGTACCACATGTATTTTTTTTTGGTACTCCTTCTTTTTTTGTTTTGTAGTGCTTGTGAACACTACCTTTTTCTTTTGGTACCACATGTATTTTTTGGTACTCTTTTTTTTGTTTTGTTTTGTAGTGCTTGTGAACACTACCTTTTTTTGGTACCACATGTATTTTTTGGTACTCTTTTTTTTTTCCCTACGCTCACTTAAATCTTTTTGTGATGAAAGTAATTGCTAAATGGGATTTGATCAAAAGCTTGTCATTTTGTGAAAATCTTTTGTCAAATGATTGTTTTGGCATGAGAGCCAGCTTTTTTGTGGCATTGATAGCCTGGTTTTTTTTTTTAAGCCAATTTTTTTTTGTTTGTGGCATTGATAGCCGGTTTTGTTTTGGTGGCATTGATAGCCGGTTTGTTTTGTGGCATCTATAGCCGGTTTGTTTTGTGGCATCTATAGCCGGTTTTTGGTGGCATTGATAGCTGAGTTTGTGGCATTGATAGCCGGTTTGGTTTTCAAAAATGCAAGTATCGACTAAAAGTCGCCTCCCTGCTGAATGTTCTTGCAAGTATCGATGGAATGTCGCCTCCTTACTCATTCGGTTGCGAGTATCGATGGAATGTCGCATCCTCGCGGATTTGGGTGCAAGTATCGATGGAATGTCGCATCCTTGCTTTTCAAAAATTTTGGTTTTGCGGGTACTGACTTGATGTCGTTTCCCCATGATTTTTGAAATTTGTGGTTTTCTCGAACCTTTGGGTTATGGATATCAACTGAAATGTTGCGTCTCCATGGTTTTTTAGGTTTTTTCGGACCTTTGAAATTTGGGTTGTGGATATCAACTGAAATATTTCGTCTCCATGGTTTTTGATTTTGCAAGTATCGACGAAATGTCGCTTCCCTGCGATTTTGGAAGTGTCGAATGTGGTTTGCATGCTTCCGATTTGTGCGAGTATCGACTAAACGTCGCTTCCCCACGGTTTTTTGAAAAAACCATTTTTTTGTTTGTTTTTTGTTTAAAGACACGAGGGTCATAAGTTTTGGCCTAAAACCATTTAGGCGGTAAAAGGTAGGGTGGACAAGGGTGGAAATCCCTGAATCCGGATTTTGTTTCAAACCATAAATTTTGGGTTCAAGGTTTGAAAATCTTGGTCAAGT
The DNA here is from genome assembly GCA_012931725.1 of Litsea cubeba. Lineage (NCBI taxonomy): Eukaryota > Viridiplantae > Streptophyta > Magnoliopsida > Laurales > Lauraceae > Litsea > Litsea cubeba. The sequence goes on from CM022946.1 coordinate 111,893,103, forward strand.
TAGGGAAAGGTTCCTAAACTTGGGTTTTTTTGAACAATGAAACGATGGAAGTAAGCATTGTTTAAATTTCTAGAAATTTCAACATTTGACATGAAAATTCTAAAAAAGGGTGGGTTTAGCGAGCGTGTACCTGGAAACCGGTTTTGGCCGTACAGGCATTGCTCTAACCCAGTTGGGTAAGTCTTCAAGGGTAGTACCGCTTTAAGAACTTGCCGTTGATGGGCAGCATACAGCTGTCACCTTCCATGTTTAGGAGTGCGTATGCGCCGTTGGAGAAAACCTTGTCGATGATGTAGGGTCCCTCCCATTTTGGCTCAAATTTGCCTTTGGACTTGTGAGCGAAGACCATTGGTCTTTTTACCGCAAGAACCAAGTCACCCTTTTTGTAGGCGCGTTGCCTGACCTTTTTATCGAAAGATCCTGCCATGCGTGCTTGGTAAAGTTCAATGCTTTGTTGAGCTTCGAGCCGTCTCTCATCGAGATTGTCCAGCTCATGGAGTCGCAATTTGACATTGCTTTCTTGAGTCATGTCATTTTGCAAGGATACCCTCAAGGAAGGAATTTGTACTTCCAAGGGCATGACAGCTTCGCATCCATAGACCAAGGAGAATGGTGAGGTTGGTCCTCGAACGGTGGTTTGATAGGCCCATAAAGCTTCAGACATTTTGTCGCTCCAGTCTCTTTTGTGACTAGAGACCATTTTTTTGAGGATTTTGCAGAGTATCTTGTTGAAAGCTTCTGCTAACCCGTTTGCTGCCGGATTGTATGGAGTCGAAGGACAGCTTTGGATTTTGTATTTGTCGCAAAACCTGTAGAATCGATGATCCCTGAATTGTGGTCCGTTATCATGGGCGAATCTTTTGGGTATGCCGAAACGACAAATGATGTTGGTGCGCAGGAACTGAAGGACTGATGAGGTCTTCATTTCGTTGAACGTAAATGCTTCTGATCACTTGGAGAAATAATCCGTAGCGGCGAAGATGAAGCGATGACCTTTGCTCGAAGGGGGAGAAATAAGACCTATGATGTCCATACCCCAGGCTTCGAAAGGCCATGAGATCGCTGTAGGATGCAGCCATTCTGGAGGCATGTGAATGTAATCTCCATGAATTTGGCATTGTTGGCAGCGCTTAGCAAATTGCATTGCGTCAGCTACCATGGTAGGCCAGTAATATCCTAACCTTTTTATCTGATCATAGAGCTTGGGACCAGCCTGATGAGCTCCGCAAAGACCAGCATGAACTTCTTTGAGTGTTTCTTCAGCCTCTTGTTGTGACAAGCAGCGTAGAAGTACTCCATTGAAGGATTTTCTATAAAGGATTTTTTGAAAGAATATCCAAATGAAAGCTTGGGGTTCGCCTTTGGATGCTTACCCGTTCTTTTGGATCTTCAGGTAGGATTTCGAACATAATGTAATCAATGAACGGATCCCTCCAGTCGCCGATTGAAGTTTGAAGGATTGAAATCCTACTTCCAACCACTTGGTGGCATTCAGCAACAGCTTGGTGTGTGTTAAGAGGAGGAAGGATTCTTCTTTCGCACACTGTGATTTGCATGTTTTCTCCTTCCTGAATTGCCATGGATGCGGCAAGTCCAGCTAGGGCATCTGCACGTATGTTTTCACCTCTACGAATGTGGGTGATGTGACAGATGTCAAACTTTTGCAGAAGTGATTGTGCCTTGTTGTAGTAAGGCAGTAAATCTGGCTTCCTGACTTCAAATTTCTGATTCATCTGGTTGACGATCAGTTGAGAGTCTCCAAAGACTTCCAGCATGGTGATACCGGATTCGATGGCGAGTTCCAATCCTAGGATTAGAGCTTGATATTCAGCTGCATTGTTTGTGCATGGTTCCAGTAGCGAGAAAGCGTGTGGAATCATGTATTTGTCGGGGCTAACAAAGAGGATGCCAACTCCCGAGATCAGCTGTCTTTTTTCATTCGTCCTGGTTGCACCGTCAAAGTACATGTCCCAGGAGGCACTTTGCGAGAAAGTCTCCACATTGTAGACTGGTTCGTCTAGGAGATCATCTCTGAGCGGAGAATCTTTAGGCAATGGATGCTCTGCGAGGAAGTCTGCTAGAGCTTGCCCTTTGATTGCCTTTTGTGGTACATACCTAATATCAAATTGTGACAGAAGGATGGACCATTTTGCCAGTCGAGCGTTGAGAGAACCTGCCTTTGTGACAAGGACCTTCAAGAGGTTGACCCTCGAGACCAGGTATACTGTGTTGGAAAGCAAGTAGTGATGCAGCTTTTATACGGCGAACATCACTGCAAGGCATTCTTTTTCGACTGGAGAGTAGCGATGCTCTGCACCTACTAGCATGCGGCTGAGGTAGTATAGAGAAGCTTCTTTTCTTTGATCATTTTCTTGCGCAAGCAGAGCTCCAAAAGAGTGATCAAGGGCTTATGTGTACAAGATGAATGGTTTTCCAGTGGTAGGAGCAGCTAACACTGGAGGTTTTGTCAGGTATGACTTGATGTCTTAGAAAGCAGCTTCACAGTCAGCATCCCAGACAAAGTTTACACCTTTTTTCATCAACCGGGAGAATGGACGGCATTTCCTGAAAGATTGGAGATGAACCGTCTGATGTAGGCCAATCTCCCTTGAAGCCCTTTGAGTTCTCTCAAGGTTCTTGGAGAGGGCATTTCTAGAATGGCTTTGACTTTTATGGGGTCAAGCTCTATTCTAGCTTTTCGAACTAAGAATCCGAGGAACTTACCCGACGAGATGCCGAAGAAGCATTTCAAAGGATTCATTCGCAGTTTGTGTTTGCGGAGCCGGAGGAAGACTTCTCGAAGGTTTTCGAGATGATCTTCTTTTCTTTTGCTTTTGACGGCGAGGTCATCAACGTAACATTCAACCATCTTGTGCTGCATATCTTGGAATATTTTCATCATAGCCCTCTGATATGTGGCAGCAGCATTTTTCAGACCAAATGGCATGACAGTGTAGCAATACACGCCAAATGGGGTCCGAAAAGATGTATGTTTTTATCTTCAGGATGCATCTTTATCTGATTGTAGCCAGAGAAACCATCCATGAATGTCATTCGCTCGAATCCACAGGTATTATCAATCATTACCTCTGGTATAGGGAGCGGAAATTCATCTTTTGGGCATGTGCCATTCAGGTCTCTATAGTCAATACAGACCCTGATCTGCCCGTTTTTCTTTGTCACGGGGACAATGTTGGCCAACCAATCAGGATGTTGTTCCTCACAGATGAAGCCGACGCTTTTGAGTTTTTGAACTTCTTGTTCAATTTTATCCATCACATCTGGACGGAATCTTCTTTAGCCTTGTTTGACAGGCTGGATGTCTTCTTGAAGATTGAGTTTGTAGACTGCTATTTTGGGGTCTAAGCCAGGCATTTCAGCGTAAGACCATGCAAAGCAATCAACGAACTCACGAAGAAAGGCGATATACTCGGGTAACTCATCATCCTTTATATTCTTGCTTATGAATACAGGACGTGGGTTATCTGGTGTTCCCAAGTCTATCTTTTGAACAGGATCTTCTATTGGAAGGTTCGAAGGTGGTTCCTCCACAATATTTTCGGAGGCTTCCAGCTCAACGAAACCTTCTGGGGTTTCAAAGGAATTTCCAGACCAAGGTTTTATTCCTTTCCACGGGTCTTCTTGATCGGTAATTTTCCCCAGGCTTGCTATGAGATGATCCCAATCGCCTGTTGAAACTGGGTTGAAGTAGGCTACTTCTTTTGGAGATGAGGGTTCTTCTGGGTCAGAAGACCACACGTCTGTGCCATCGGACAACTCCTCTTCATTTTCGGAGAAATCGTGCCAATTAGATGAGCTTCCTGGATCTTTGTCAGGTGACTCATCAAAGAGATATCCAGGGAGATCGATGTCTTCATGGACTTGAGATGTTGAGGCTTGGTCAGTATATTGAGTTTTAAGCCTTTGTGTCAACTGTCTCAAGGGAGTGTCAGGATCATACCCTAACCCGTGTGAAGAATTTTCTACATAGCCATAGAGTCTCCAATCTTCCAGCTGGCTTTTGGTCAAGACGGGCCCCAATGCCGTGAGAATACCGGGTCCTTCTCCCAAACCGACTGGGTTTTGAGCGTCATAGCCCATTTTCTTCATAATAGCTTGTGCCACAGAACTGTATAAGGATAGTTGAGGCATACCTTTATTTTGGAAAGGTTCAAGCATGGAGTTTGATGAAGAAGCATCCGATCTATGGAAGAAGATCGGCTTTTCCTTTGCTGAAGTTGCTGGAACAACGAAGGAAGCTGACGTAGGATCTTCTATGTCAGAAGTTGTCTCCATTAGAGTGAGAGCAGGCTGAACTTGCTGAGTGTCAGCTTGGCTTGACGATCCGTCGTCTTCTGGCTCTGAATCCGAGTCCGTGTCTTGCATGATAGACACGAAAAAGATAACAAATTTGCCCCCAGGTTTTTGCTTTGCCTTCTTCACTTTAGTTGTGATGACCAAAGGCTTTGAAGGTTTGAGGGAGATGATAAAGGGAGTTTGAATGCTCTCTTCAGATTTACCGGATGATTTGTTTTCTTCCGGCGATTGTTGAGGAGCCTTGCCTTTATCTTTCTGGGGATTTTCGGCAAAGGGTGCTGTGTGCTTCTCCTCTTCTTCTTTTTCACCTTCATACATCTGTGAGTCTGCAAAGTGAACTTCTTTACCTTTGAATGGTTTTCTGTCTGCAAAAACTCGATGTATCATGCCGTCGTTGCCAACGAACTTGATGCATTGATGTAGAGTTGAAGGGACAACACCATTCTCGTGGATCCAAGGGCGTCCGAGAAGGATGTTGTAGCATGAAGGGGTTTTTATTGCATACACAGTGACCTCAGAAATAAGATCACCGATCTGCAACTTGAACCTGATTTTGCCGATAGGCCTTTGAGTACTCCCATCGTATCCAAAGATAGATACAGATGTGTGGCTCAGCTTGCTGGGTGGGATGCCCAACTCTTCAAGAGCCGATGTGGAGATGAGGTTCAGTGCAGAACCTGGGTCGATCTGAACTCTGTGTATAAGCATTTCCTTGATGTACCCTATGAAGTACAGGGGCCGGTTGTGCCTGGTTTCGCCAAGTAGGAGGTCGACCTTTGTGAAGGCGATGGTTGCACTGGCTGCTTTTTTAACCGAGAGGCATTCAATGCATGATCCTTCAGTTTTCTTCTTTTCTCCTTTTAAGGAGGCTTCTGAGTTTTTGACCCGGTAATCCATTTCAATTTGGAGGACTTGCGGGACATGTTTGTCGACATCCTCATTCAGCTTTTGTAATTCCGAGATGAGATTATCACGAGTGTGCGGAGACATTCGCAACAAATCTAGGATGTGCAGACGTGCAGGTATGTGCCTGAAGTGTTCAATCAAGTTATACTTGAAAGCCTCCTTAGGGTCTGCATGTTCATCATTGTTGCCACTAGGGGCGCTTACAACATCTTTTCCCGAAGGATTTACATATGTAAAGGAAGATTGGTTGTAATTTTTATGGTAGTCCCGGCCAGAGCGGGTGCCTCTACCAACTTCGAGAGCTTCTTGAGAAGGGTCTTCGTTTGGAAGATTGTCTTCAGGATCAAGAGGCTGTCGTTTTTCATTTGCTGAGGATGAATCAGCAGCAGAGTTGCCATCCTCAGTGATCGTGTTGCACGGAGCATTTTCCGGGAACAAGTCCTGAACAGCATCCAGCAACCTTTCTTCTTCGTTGACTAATTCATCGTCTCAAGCATCAATAGCTGGGAATTCTTCAGTCAGGAAGGGTGTGAACTTTGAAGTCACAGTCTCAGGAGAAGAAACCTGAGAGGGTGTCATCTCAGTGAAAGTCACGTGAGATGAGGTGGCTCCAGAAGATACATTGCTAGGCGTCGCCGGAGTGTAAGTGCTCTCATCAGACGATGCTTCGGAAGAGCTATAATCCCGAATTATCATATTACAGGAAGCTCTGACGGGAGACGTTGCCTGATCGGAGTCAGACTCATCCTCGGATGTAAGAGGATCGTCTATCCAGCAATTTTCTCCATTTTCAGGAGTTAAGGGAGGATGTACCTGATGGTCTTCAGGGACTTCAGGCTCTGAATTGCGAGGAGGCTCATTGACGCGGTCTTGCTCTTGTTCTAGAGCGAGATGGTGCAAGATCCTTGCATATTCTTCAAGATCAGGCATGGGAGCCGGATCTTCTTCTTCATCAACTCTTTGTGGCTCAACATGGTTGATTTCCACTGGAGTAATGAGAGGTGCTGGGTCAGCAGCATTTTCTTGTACAGCCTCTTGGTCTTCTTCATCATCAGACCAGGATCCTTGTGGCTGTAGGGGGTTATACCAGATTACTGGCATAAGATGAGACTCGGGAACCCATTCTTCATCGGAGAGATATTCTCCTGTTTCAAGGGACTCCTCCCACTCGTCTGTGTAGTTGGATTCGAATCCATCATCGGTATCGCTGGACTCGTATCCATCAATGGAGAATCCAACTACCGAATTGCAAGAGTATGATGCCTCATGCATGGCTTCTTTGAATTGAGGTGACATGAAATCACTGAGAGTGAATTTCCTTACCCCCTTTGAAGTCTCTGGAAGGGATATTTTTGTTGCCTCCAGTGAAACGGTAGAGGAAGCCTCTGCCTTTTCTTTGACCTCTAGTTTTGGCTGGGTCTTCTCTTGCCATTTGAGCTTGAGGAGATGTTTCCTAGCCTGCCTTCGCTGCTGAGCTGTAGGCCTTGTTTTCACGACCTCCCAATTTTCATCTTCCAGGAGATCGGGATGTACCCATATCGGTTGTCCGTCTGGTGTCGGGTAAGGAACCAGTTCCTCGGATGCTTGGATTGAGTTTATTACCTTGAAAGAAGTAGTGATCTTCTTCTTCGGTGATTTTGATGTTTGTCCACATGTCACCATGTTGACGGAGGCAGGCCCATAGTTTTTGTCAAAGGTGATGACTCTGTTTTTCCACATCTCGTTTATTTTCTCTCTCACAACGAAGCATTGATTGAGAGGATGTGAGATCATCTGGTGGTATGGACAGTACCGAGGATCGTTGGTTTTGCCAACATCACCCGGTCTTTTTGGTTCAAGCAAGGTGAGCTTGCCGTTTGCCACAAGAGCCCCGAAGATTTCATCAACATCTTCATCAAACGGGTATTTCTTCTCTACTCGTTCTTTGAAGGCATCTGAGAGTTCAGGTCTCTTACCAGCAACTTTATTTTCAGCTTTCTTTGGTGGCTGAGGAGCTGACTTGGTCTGCACATTGAGGACCTCTTTTTTCTTTGGTTTAGAGGTTGCAATGGCGGTTGGCTCTTTTCTTGATGATTTCTGACAGTTGAGGTCTTTAATCACCGTTTCAGCTTCCATGGAAGCTTCTAGGAGTTCTCCCAAGTTTTTTGATTTGTTGCCGATGATCATGGAGCGGATTCTGGCTCTCATGTTGTTTCGGCAAATGTCGACTAGCGACGCTTGTGGCAATACATCAGAGCATTTGTATGTTGATTCATTATCCCCCTGTTTTAGGCTGCACAGCTGAGCCATAGTAGCAGGATGATCCTCACCTTTGAAGTGAGTCAGGAAGCGTGTCTCTAGCATGGCCCAATTTTGGATTGAGTTTTCCGGCAGAGTGGAGTACCAATCGAAGGCCGTACCTTTTAGGGTACTTGCAAAGAGGCGGATCTTGAGTGCATCTTGATCCGCGATAGCTCCCGTCAAGATCTTGAAGTGGATGACGTGCTGTCTGGCTGATTCTTTCCCCGTATATGTTTGGAGAGTAGGATGCTTAAATTTGGTGAACGGGACCGAGTCCATCCATAAGGGATATGGTGGCTTGATCCCATGCTCCTTGAGTATATCCTCTTCTTTTGTTTTGGCGAGGATACTGTCTACGATCTTTTTGGTAAGGGCGCGTGACTCATTTTCTTCTCCATTTACTTCATCGTTTTGATAATTCGGAGGAGGTTCATTGTTCGCCTGATTTTGGAAGGCGAGGAGAAGGTTTTCCATCAGAGTTTCAATCCTCTGCTGGCCTTGTTCCAACTGCTGGATGCGGGTGATCGCATCTTCTGGAGGTGGATTACGGGGTGGTGGCTCAGAATTTGTAGCCAAGACATTCATCCTTCGTGATTCAAATGAAGAAACTGTCCTGGTGACTGAGCTGGGGCTCATTCTTTTGAAGAAGAGATTGAGGAAGGATCACTCTGCTGTCCTTTGCTTGAAGGAGCAGGGGATTCTTCTGAATGTCTTCTTGTCCTTGAGACACTGCGGGTCGTCGGACGTCGGACATGGATTTTTGTTGCTGACTTTTGGCGCCTTCTGGTTTTTCCAACCATATGGACGGCAGCAACTTGGTTGGGTCTTTCTTTTTCGACCCATTTGGGAGAGACTTGAAGTGTAGGAGGCTGGGTCCTTTGCTTCTCTAGTCTCTTTTGCCGGTATGATGCGCGGCGTCGTATACGACGAGCAATTTGAGCTTCGGTCAGCTCTGGCTGGGCTTTGACGATGAAGGATGTGCTCCCTCGGGCGCAGCAGCCGAGCCTGTCTTCTTTGTAGCTGGGCAAGGACAAGATGCGAACCCTGTCCTTCGCTTGTTGCAACGAAGCTTTGAATTTTTGGAGTTCGGCCCCTGTAGAGATGAAGGGTCGAACTGCAGGTTTGTAGGCCTTAGCAGTGGGTGCAGAGGCCTTGTGATGCATGACTTGATTTTGGGCTTGTAGGAACAAGCCGGCTCATGCTGGGTTGACTTGAGAGTCAGGTTGGAGATGGGTCTCTCCTCTTTCATGTAAGCAAGAGGGTAGAACTGGTTATTCTTGAGTGGGGCCAGGAATGCTGGCTTGGTAGATGTTTGGGACCTTCTTTGTTTTGGTGAAGGTCTTGGGGACCAAGTCATGGGATAGACCTGGTTGCTTGCAGGTCGAGGCTTCGTGGGGGTGCCACGGGCTTCAGGCCTTCTGGTGCTCGCCTTTGGTGTCACGGTAGTGACACGTTGAGAGGCGAGTTTCTGCTTCTTGGAGGGAGCAGTTTGTTCCTTGGGAAGTGGGAATGGTCCAAGTGTCCCAAAGACGATAGTCCGGGGAGTCGAGGTCGACCCGGAGTTCAGAGAGTTGCCGAGGGAGTTGACACTTCGGCAGCTGATGGGGCGCTTGTAGGTGCGCGTAGTTTGCTTCTGTTGAAGCATGATTTGGTGCTTGTTCTCATTGAAGGTAATGGTAAGCGATGCTGCCATTGTTAGTTTTTTTTTTCGAAAATTTCTGAAACAAGACTACATCCATTAGTAATCACAAGAATATAATGATCATAAATGGGAAGTTCTATGGTTTCGTCTTTTCAAATTGCTCGAGGGAGATGACCCAAGCAATATGAGGAAGGCAAAATGCCATAGAGGGTACAATTATTCTGATCGCAGGTATGGTAAGCCCAGAATGAGCGTCCCAGTGACTGCTAGAAGCAATTGTGAACTTAAATTCGACTTATCGAGAAGCAAAGCTTGTTCGAGATAAGAAGAATATAAAGTTTGGAGTTACAGATGTGCCGGTCGCAATACAGTAGACCCTGAAAGGGCGTACTAGTACCGCTAGATACAAATGTTTTGAGACCGCATCCATGAGATGAGATTCTCTGTTTTGAAAGGTCAAGATTGGATTCATCAAAGAGAGCAGATGGTATTCCAATCAGAACACGGCTCAGCGATTTCCGCGAGCGCTAGTGCTCAGAAAGAAATGAACCATAATTTCTCGAATCTGAATCTAAAAATGACGAGTTTTTTTTTTTTTTTGAAAGGCCAATATCGGGTTCATCAAAGAGAGCAAAAGGCACTCCAATCTGAACACGGGCTCAGCGATTTCCGCGAGCGCCAGTGCTCAAAAAGGAGAAGACCAAGATTTCTCCAATCTAAACCCAAAATGACGGAAGTTTTTTTTTTTGAAGATTTTGAAGATTTTTTTTTAAATCTTTTCTTTTTATTTTTTATTATTTTATTATTATTTTTTTTTAAGATTTTTTTTTTGAAAATTTTTTTATTTTTTATTTTAAAATTTTTAAATTTTTATTTTTAAAAATTTTATTTTTAAAAAAAATTTTATTTAAAAGACGAGAGAGTACACATAGGCCTCCTAACCCGGTCTTACGAAATCTTGATTGATAGAATTGCCCCCAGGTAAGGGTAGGATTACTTAATGAACCCGTTTGGAGGACCCTTGCCTAGAACAGTCAAGCTGTCTCCACACTCTGGACAAGGCTTTTCTTTGAATCAACCATGATCAAAGAACACAGTTGGTTTAACCTTAGTGGTCTATGTCTTTTTTTTTGTTTTTTATATATAAATATATATATATTTTTTATTTTTAATGAACTCATCGAAGAGAAACGATGGCCCAAAACCTTAGTCGAACAAGCTCAACATTTCTGCAAGCGCGATGAACGATAGGAACGGATCAAGGTTTCTCAATTTTGAATCCAAAATGAAAAATCTAATTTTTTGTTTTTTTATATATATATATATTTTTTATTTTTAGTGAACTCATCGAAGAGAAACGATGGCCCAAAACCTTAGTCGAACAGGCTCAACATTTCTGCAAGCACGATGAACGATAGGAACGGATCAAGGTTTCTCAATTTTGAATCCAAACTGAAAAATCTGATTTTTTTTTTATTTTTAGATCTTTAATGAACTCATCGAAGAGAAACGATGGCCCAAAACCTTAGTCAAACAGGCTCAACATTTCTGCAAGCGCGATGAACGATAGGAAAGGATCAACGTTTCTCAATTTTGAATTCAAAATGAGAAATCTAATTTTTTTTGTTTTTTTTTTTGAAAAGAGAAAGAGTGGAAATAAATTCAAAGAATTGGAAATTTCCAAAAAATCTCATCTCATTTTTTTTTAGATGCGGAATCCAACATAGGCCACCAATTAGAAAGTAACCAAGGAATCGAGAAAAGAAATATAAGCATAGAGCAAAATATATGATATGCAAATACTTTATTTCTAGCATCGTGTTCTCAAATGAACGGGTCCCACCGGGTGTGCCAGCTTGATGGACCGCGCTCCTGCCTGGTTCTACCGAGGTCGGCGGACGTGGGAGTCCGTTGGGTACGACCCTTTCGTAACCGGGGGGCAGAGGCGTGCATCAACATTTTTTTATGGGTGTGCCAGATTTTCTATTTTACTTGGAATTGCAAGTGGTGATCCGGAGATCAACCTTCGCAAGTAAAAAAGAAATCAACTTCTTTCAAGTTTTCCATTGCACATATATTTAAGAAAAGAGACATTTTTCTTGATTTGCCGTGAAAGGCGATTTTTTGGCATTTATAGCCGATTTTGGCGTTTATAGCCGGTTTTTGGCGTTTATAGCCGATTTTGGCGTTTATAGCCGATTTACAATTCTTATCAATAATGAAAGACAAGAGTTGTGATTTTTTTCTCTTTTGAAAAATACAAACTACAATGAAAAGCAAGAAAAGGAGGATCTAACTTCTCAGGAGATTGTGGGGGACCCGTTCAGATTGACGGTCGCAAGCCATATGTGGGCTTCGCCATCATCCATGCAGATGAGAACAGAGGATGCTATTGATTCGCTTGGCTTGGCTATAACCTCAGGTTTTTAGAGGACAAAGACCAAAAGGAGGTCCTATGTCCAATAAAAAACCGAGTAGACGGGCTGAAAAGCCACATCTAAGCCATTGGAGGCAGAAGGAGAAGGCAAGGACCTTGGGGGGGGGGTACCCCCCAAGGGACTTTTGTCACCTTGTAGCGGTGGTCGGTGTAGGATTTCCGCAGAGTTTTCTCTCTTAGATTTCTGATGCCTCTTTCTGTCTGAGTTTCCGGATTTTCTGCAGTCTATTGTCTGTGTGTTTGTGATTTTCTTCCGTCCTTCTTTCTTCTTGGAGAGCTCTCCTATTTATAGGCTTTTAGGTAGCCATTTAGGAGGATTTATGGGCTTTTATTGTCATTAAGCCGCATAATGGGAGGAGTTATAGGATTTAATTCTTTATTTTGTAACTACTTTTTCTTGGCTTCTGATTGGCCGGAGGAAATTGAGGGCATTTAATCGCCTTTAATCGCCATGATGGGAGGAGTTTCATGGGTTAAATGCCATGAATCTCTTGACTTGTAACTCCCGGATGCTTGCTTCTGATTGGTCCATCCAAAGAAATGGATTAATGACTGTAATAAAGCTAGTCAATTAATCGCATTAAGTGGTCGCCGAGCAGTTGAAGAGTCGCGGGCCGTGCCGCGTCTTTTGGGATTCTTCTGGCAATGATCATCGATGGATCTTCATGTAGATCGACATCGGATGACCATGTGACTTCAGGTGTTGGTTGCCAACAGCGGGTCAGTGCCATCTGTCCTGTCGATTTCTCGATCGGTCGGGTAGAAATCACACTTTTTTTGGTTGACCGGGTGGCGATCAATGTTGTTTTCGATACTTTTGATGATTGACCCGTGTTTTTGACGGATGTCAGAGGATTTGGTGTCTCAAAAGTATGAGTTTTGGAGACTATCAGAGGCCGAATGCTTCGAATCGCGAAAAAAACGGCGAAAACCGGGGTTTCCGGGGCCTTCCCGGCGATCCCGGGCTCCAGGGTCGCAGGGGCCTGCGACCCTGGGGGGGGGTTTTCCCCCTTTTTGTCCCGTTTTGTGTCCGTTTTTACTGTTTTTTCGATTCTTTTTTCTTCTGTATTTTTCCTTGACATTTTTGACCATTTATTGGCTTGATTTCCCTATAGGAAACCTGATAAGAATCCTTGCATTTTGGTTTGCAAAGTTTCTAATTTCCTGAGAAAGCCGAAGACTTTGTCGCGCAGAGCTGCCGATTTTCCGTCAGAAGCTGAAATTGGGCCAAACGATGTCGGAATGACCTGAAATTTGGTGTGAAGCCTCCTGAGCAATAAATAAGACCAACCATAGGATTTTGTTTGAGTTTTGAAGCCGTTTGGGGTCCTATCACCAGTAGACTCGCTTTTGTCGCGATGAAGATGTCGCGGTTTGATGTGCGGTCAACCGATGTCCGATTAACTTGAAATTTGACTGTGAACCCATTGGAGTCATTTTAAGATGATCCATAGGCTCTGTCTTGGAAACCATGGTCCTGGAGAGCTTTGCCGCCGAGAGGCCTGATTTGGCTTCCGAGCGTCGAACTATGGTCAAATGTTGTCGAAATGACCTAAAATTTGACGTGCAGCCCTTTGTAAGCATTTTGAAGCCGTCCATGTGCTCTATCTGATGAGTGATGGCCTCGGCGGTTCTTGCTGCCGAGAGGCTTGATTTAGCTGTTCGAGGGTTGATGTAGGGTCAAACGTTGTCGGTTTGACTCGGAATTTGACGTGGAGCCTTTTGGATGTATTTTGAGACCATCCATCGGCTCTGATCGAAGATTTAGTGTCTCCAATGCTTTCGCCGCCGGGAGCTCATTTTCAGTTGCCGGAGAAGCGAAGTTAGGCCAAACGATTTTGAAATGGCCCGAAACTTCTTGTGTACTCCTCTTTTGGCTGTCTTGAAGGATCTTGCAGTTTTTGTTTGGTTCTGACAAGATTTGATTTTTTGTAAGTAGCATTGCCTATTTATGGCAGGTTGCGACTTCATGTAGCTCTTTGGATCTTGAAGAGGCAAAGTGACATTTTTGGTGTCAACATGGATATAGGACCTCTTTTTGGTCTTTGTCCTCTAAAAACCTGAGGTTATAGCCAAGCCAAGTGAATCAATAGCATCCTCTGTTCTCATCTGCATGGATGATGGCGAAGTCCACATACGGCTTGCGACCGTCAATCTGAACGGGTCCCCCACAATCTCCTGAGAAGTTAGATCCTCCTTTTCTTGCTTTTCATTGTAGTTTGTATTTTTTTTAAAGAGACAAAAATCACAACTCTTGTCTTTCATTATTGATAAGAATTGTAAATCGGCTATAAACGCCAAAATCGGCTATAAACGCCAAAAATCGGCTATAAACGCCAAAATTGGCTATAAATGCCAAAAAAATCGCCTTTCACGGCAAATCAAGAAAATGTCTATTTTCTTAAATATATGTGAAATGGAAAACTTGAAAGAAGTTGATTTCCCTTTTACTTGCGAAGGTTGATCTCCGGATCACCACTTGCAATTCCAAGTAAAATAGAAAATCTGGCGCACCCACACAAAAAAATGTTGATGCACGCCTCTGCCCCCTTCCCGGTTACGAAAGGGTCGAATCCCATGGACTCCCACGTCCGCCGACTCGGTAGGACTGAGCAGAAGCGCCGTTCCATCAAGCTGGCACACCCGGTGGGACACGTTCATTTGAGAATATGATGCTAGAAATGAAATATTTGCATGACATATCTTTTGCTCTATGCTTATATATCTTTTCTCGATTCCTTGGCTGCTTTCTAATTGGTGGCCTATGTTGGATTCCGCATCTAAAAAAATGAGATGAGATTTTTTGGAAATTTCTAATTCTTTGAATTTATTTCCACTCTTTCTCTTTTCAAAAAAAATATCAGATTTTTGGATTCAAAATTGAGAAACCTTGATCCTTTCCTATCGTTCATCGTGCTTGCAAAAATGTTGAGCCTATTCGACTAAGGTTTTGGGCCATCGTTTCTCTTCGATGAGTTCATTAAAAAAAAAATCAGATTTTTCATTTTGGATTCAAAATTGAGAAACCTTGATCCTTTCCTATCGTTCATCGCACTTGCAGAAATGTTGAGCCTGTTCGACTAAGGTTTTGGGCCATCGTTTCTCTTCGATGAGTTCATTAAAGATCTAAAAAATAAAAAAAATAAAAAATAAAAAATTAGATTTCTCGGTTTGAATTCAAAATTGAGAAACCTTGATCATTTCCTATAGTTCATCGTGCTTGCAGAAATGTTGAGCATGTTCGACTAAGGTTTTGGGCCATCGTTTCTCTTCGATGAGTTCATTAAAGATCTAAAAATATATATATATGAAACAAAAAAAAAGACATAGACCACTAAGGTTAAACCAACTGCGTTCTTTGATCATGGTTGATTCAAGAAAAGCCTTGTCCATAGTGTGGAGACAGCTTGACTGTTCTAGGCAAGGGTCCTCCAAACGGGTTCATTAAGTAATCCTACCCATACCTGGGGGCAATTCTATCAATCGAGATTTTATAAAACCGAGTTAGGAGGCCTATGTGTACTCTCTCGTCTTTTAAATAAATCTCTTTTTTTAAAAAAAAATTAAAAAATAAAAAAATTTAAAATAAAAAATAAAAAATAAAAAAATTTTCAAAAAAAATCTTAAATAAATAAAAATTAAAAAAAAAGATTTTTTTTTTAAAATCTTGAAATAAAAAACTTCCGTCATTTTGGGTTTAGATTGGAGAAATCTTGGTCTTCTCCTTTCTGAGCACTAGCGCTCGCGGAAATCGCTGAGCCCGTGTTCAGATTGGAATGCCTTTTGCTTTCTTTGATGAACCCGATATTGGCCTTTCAAAAAAAAAAAAAACTCGTCATTTTTGGATTCAGATCCGAGAAATTATGGTTCATTTCTTTCTGAGCACTGGCGCTCGCGGAAATCGCTGAGCCTGTGTTCAGATCGGAATACCATCTGCTCTCTTTGATGAATCCAATCTTGACCTTTCAAAACAGAGATCTCATCTCATGGATGCGGTCTCAAAACATTTGTGTCTAGCGGTACTAGTACGCCCTTTCAGGGTCTACTGTATTCGCGACCGGCACATTTATAACTCCAACTTTATATTCTTCTTACCTCGAGCAAGCTCTGCTTCTCGATAAGTCGAATTTAAGTTCACAATTGCTTCTAGCAGTCACTGGGACGCTCATTCTGGGCTTACCATACCTGCGATCAGAACAATTGTACCCTCTATGGCATTTTGCCTTCTTCATATTGCTTGGGTCATCTCCCTCGAGCAATTTGAAAAGACAAAACCATAGAACTTCCCATTTATGATCATTATATTCTTGTGATTACTAATGGATGTGGTCTTGTTTCAGAAATTTTCGAAAAAAACTAACAATGGCAGCATCGCTTACCATTACTTTCGATGAAAGCAAGCACCAACTCATGCTTCAACAGAAGCGAACTACGCGCACCTACAAGCGCCCCATCAGCTGCCGAAGCGTCAACTCCCTCGGCAACTCTCTGAGCTCCGGGTCGACCTCGACTCCCCGGACTATTGTCTTTGGGATGCTGGGACCATTCCCACTTCCCGAGGAACAAACTGCTCCTTCCAAGAAGCAGAAACTCGCCTCTCAACGTGTCACTACTGTGACACCAAAGGCGAGCACCAGAAGGCCCGAAGCCCGTGGCAGCCCCACGAAGCCTCGACTAGCAAACGACCAGGTCTATCCCAAGACTTGGTCCCCAAGACCTTCACCAAAACAGAGAAGGTCTCAAACATCTACTAAGCCAGCATTCCTGGCCCCACTCAAGGAGAACCAGTTCTACCCTCTTGCCTACATGAAAGAGGAGAGACCCATCTCCAACCGACTCCCAAGTCAACCCAGCATGAGCCGGCTTGTTCCTACAAGCCCAAAATCAAGTCATGCATCACAAGGCCTCCGCAAGCACCTGCTAAGGCCTACAAACCTGCAGTTCGACCCTTCATCTCTATAGGGGACGAACTCCAAAAATCCAAAGCTTCGCTGCAACAGGCGAAGGACAGGGTTCGCATCCTGTCCTTGCCCAGCTACAAAGAAGACAGGCTCGGCTGCTGCACCCGAGGGAGCACATCCTTCGTTGTCAAAGCCCAGCCAGAGCTGACCGAAGCTCAAATTGCTCGTCGCATACGCCGCCGCGCGTCGTATAGGCAAAAGAGACTAGAGAAGCAAAGGACCCAGCCTCCTACACTTCAAGTCTCTCCCAAATGGGTTGAAAAAGAAAGACCCAACCAAGTTGTTGCTGTCCATATGGTTGGAAAAACCAGAAGACGCCAAAAGTCAGCAACAAAAATCCATGTCCTACGTCCGATGACCCACAGCGTCTCCAGGACAAGAAGACATTCAGAAGAATCCCATGCACCTTCAAGCAAAGGACGGCAGAGTGATCCTTCCTCAAGCTCTTCTTCAAAAAGAATGAGCCCCAGCTCAGTCACCAGGACAGTTTCTTCGTTCGAATCTCGAGGGATGAACGTCCTGGCTACAAATTCTGAGCCACCACCCCACAATCCACCTCAAGATGATGCGATCACACGCATCCTGCAGTTGGAACAAGGCCAGCAGAGGATTGAAACTCTGATGGAAAACCTTCTCCTCGCCTTCCAAAATCAGGCGAACAATGAACCTCCTCCGAATCATCAAGACGATGAGGTAAATGGAGAAGAAAATGAGTCACGCGCCTTTACCAAAAAGGACGTAGACAGTATCCTCGCCAAAGCAAAAGAAGAGGATATACTCAAAGAGCATGGGATCAAGCCACCATATCCCTTAAGGATGGACTCGGTCCCGTTCCCCACAAAATTCAAGCATCCTACTCTCCAAACATATACGAGGAAAGGATCAGCCAGACAGAGCTATCGCGGATTAAGATGCACTCAAGATCCGCCTCTTTGCAAGTACCCTAAAAGGTACGGCCTTCGATTGGTACTCCACTCTGCCGGAGGACTCCATCCAAAACTGGGCCATGCTAAAGACACACTTCCTGACTCACTTCAAAGGTGAGGATCATCCTGCTACTATGGCTCAGCTGTGCAGCCTAAAACAGGGGGAGAATGAGTCAACATATGACTTCATTCATAAGTGGAAAGCAATGGCGTACAAATGCTCTGAAGTACTGCCACAAGCGTCGCTAGTCGACATCTGCCGAAACAACATGAGAGCCAGAATCCGCTCCATGATCATTGGCAACAAATCAAAAAACCTGGGAGAACTCCTAGAAGCTTCCATGGAAGCTGAAACGGTGATTAAAGATCTCAACAGTCAGAAATCATCAAGAAAAGAGCCAACCGCCATTGCAACCTCAAAACCAAAGAAAAAAGAGGTCCTCAATGTGCAGACCAAGTCAGCTCCTCAGCCACCAAAGAAAGCTGAAAACAAAGCTGCCGGTAAGAGACCTGAACTCTCTGATGCCTTCAAAGAACGAGTAGAGAAGAAATACCCGTTTGATGAAGATGTTGATGAAATCTTCGGGGCTCTTGTGGCAAACGGCAAGCTCACCTTGCCTGAACCAAAAAGACCGGGTGATGTTGGCAAAACCAACGATCCTCGGTACTGTCCATACCATCAGATGATCTCGCATCCTCACAATCAATGCTTCGTTGTGAGAGAGAAAATAAACGAGATGTGGAAAAATGGAGTCATCACCTTTGACAAGAACTATGGGTCTGCCTCCGTCAACATGGTGACATGTGGACAAACATCAAAATCACCGAAGAAGAAGATCACTACTTCTTTCAAGGTGATAAACTCAATCCAAGCGTCCGAGGAACTGGTTCCTTACCCGACACCATACGGACAACCCATATGGGTACATCCCGATCTCTTGGAAGATGGAAATTGGGAGGTCGTGAAAACAAAGCCTACAGCTCAACAGCGAAGGCAGGCTAGGAAACATCTCCTCAAGCTCAAACGGCAAGAGAAGACCCAGCCAAAACAAGAAGTCAAAGAAAAGGCAGAGGCTTCCTCTACCGCTTCACAAGAGGCAACAAAAACATCCCTTCCAGAGACTTCAAAGGGGGTAAGAAAACTCACTCTCAGTGATTTCATGCCACCTCAATTCAAAGAAGCCACGCAGGAGATATCATACTCTTGCAATTCGGTAGTTGGATTCTCCAATGATGGATACGAGTCCAGCGACACCGATGATGGATTCGAATCCAACTACACAGACGAGTGGGAGGAGTCCCTTGAAACAGGAGAATATCTCTCCGATGAAGAATGGATTCCTGAGAATCATCTTATGCCAGTAATCTGGTATAACCCCCTACAGCCACAAGGATCCTGGTCTGATGATGAAGAAGACCAAGAGGCTGTACAAGAAAATGCTGTTGAACCAGCACCCCTAATTGCTCCAGTGGAAATCAACAATGTTGAGCCACAAAGAGCTGATGAAGAAGAAGATTTGGCTCCCATGCCTGATCTTGAAGAATATGCAAGGATCTTGCAGCGTCTCGCTCTAGAATAAGAGCAAGACCGCGTCAACGAGCCTCCTCGCAATCCAGAGCCTGAAGTCCCTGAAGACCATCAGGTACATCCTCCCTTTACTCCTGAAAATGGAGAAAATTGCTGGATAGACGATCCTCTTACATCCGATGATGAGTCTGACTCCGATCAGGCAACGTCTCCCGTCAGAGCTTCCTGTAATGTGATAATTCGAGATTATAGCTCTTCCGAAGCATCATCTGATGAGAGCACTTACACTCTGGCGACGCCTAGCAATGCATCATTTGGAGCCACCTCATTTCACGTGACTTTCACTGAGATGACACCCTCTCAGGTTTCTTCTCCTGAGACTGTGACTTCAAAGTTCACACCCTTCCTAACTGAAGAATTCCCAGCTATTGATGCTTGGGACGATGAATTGGTCAACGAAGAAGAAAGGTTGCTGGATGTTGTTCAGGACTTATTCCCGGAAAATGCTCCGTGCAACACAATCACTGAGGATGGCAACTCTGCTGCTGATACATCCTCAGCAAATGAAAAACGACAGCCTCTTGATCCTGAAGACAATCTTCCAAACGAAGACCCTTCTCAAGAAGCTCTCGAAGTTGGTAGAGGCACCCGCTCTGGCCGGGACTACCACAAAAATTACAACCAATCTTCCTTTACATATGTAAATCCTTCGGGAAAAGATGTTATAAGCGCCCCTAGTGGCAACAATGATGAACATGCAGGCCCTAAGGAGGCTTTCAAGTATGACTTGATTGAACACTTCAAGCACATACCTGCACGTCTGCACATCCTAGATTTGTTGCGAATGTCTCCGCACACTCGTGATAATCTCATTTCAGAATTACAAAAGCTGAATGAGGATGTCGACAAACATGCTCCGTAAGTCCTCCAAATTGAAATGGATTACCGGGTCAAAAACTCAGAAGCCTCCTCAAAGGGAGAAAAGAAGAAAACTGAGGGATCATGCATTGAATGCCTCTCGGTTAAAAAAGTAGCCAGTGCAACCATCGCCTTCACAAAGGACGACCTCCTACTTGGCAAAACAAGGCATAACCGGCCCTTGTACTTCACAGGGTACATCAAGGAAATGCCTATGCACAGAGTTCAGATCGACCCAGGTTCTGCACTCAACCTCATCTCCACATCGGCTCTCGAAGAGTTGGGCATCCCACCCAGCAAACTGAGCCACACATCTGTATCTATCTTTGGATACGATGGGAGTACTGAAAGGCCTATCGGCAAAATCAGGTTCAAGTTACATATCGGTGATCTTAATTCTGAGGTCACTGTGTATGCAATAAAAACCCCTTCATGCTACAACATCCTTCTCGGATGCCCTTGGATCCACGAGAATGGTGTTGTCCCTTCAACTCTACATCAATGCATCAAGTTTGTTGGCGACGACGGCATGATACATCGAGTCTTTGCGGACAGAAAACCCTTCAAAGGTAAAGAAGTCCACTTTGCAAGCTCACAAATGTATGAAGGTGAAAAAGAAGAAGAGGAGAAGCACACAGCACCCTTTGCCGAAAATCTCCAGAAAGATAAAGGCAAGGCTCCTCAACAATCACCGGAAGAAAACAAACCATCCGGTAAATCCGAAGAGAGCATTCAAACTCCCTTCATCATCTCCCTCAAACCTTCAAAGCCTTTGGTCATCACAACTAAAGTGAAGAAGGCAAAGCAAAAGTCTGGGGGCATATTTGTTGTCTCTTTCGTGTCTATCATGTAAGACACGGATTCAGATTCAGAGCCAGAAGAAGACACATCGTCAAGCCAAGCTGACACTCAGCAAGTTCAGCCTGCTCTTACTCCAATGGAGACAACTTCTGACATAGAAGATCCTACGTCAGCTTCCTTCCTTGTTCCAGCAATTTCAGCAAAGGAAAAACCGATCTTCTTCCATAGATCGGATGCTTCTTCATCAAACTCCATGCTTGAACCCTTCCAAAACGAAGGTATGCCTCAACTACCTTTACATAGTCCTGTGGCACAAGCTATTATGAAGAAAATGGTCTGTAGTCAAAAAAGAGACTGGAGCGACAAAATGTCTGAAGCTTTGTGAGCCTATCGAACCACCGTTCGAGGACCAACCCATAGCACACCATTCTCCTTGGTCTATGGATGCGAAGCTGTCGTGCCCTTGGAAGTACAAATTCCTTCCTTGAGGGTATCTTTGCAAAATGACATGACTCAAGAAAGCAATGTCAAATTGCGACTCCATGAGCTGGACAATCTCGATGAGAGACGGCTCGAAGCTCAACAAAGCATTGAACTTTACCAAGCACGCATGGTAGGATCTTTCGACAAAAAGGTCAGGCAACGTGCCTACAAAAAGGGTGACTTGGTTCTTGCAGTAAAAAGACCAATGGTCTTCGTTCACAAGTCCAAAAGCAAATTTGAGCCAAAATGGGAGGGACCCTACGTCATCGACAAGGTTTTCTCCAACGGCGCATACGCACTCCTAAACATGGAAGGTGACAGATGTATGCTGCACATCAATGGCAAGTTCTTAAAGCGGTACTACCCTTGAAGACTTACCCAACTGGGTAAGAGCAATGCCTGTACGGCCAAAACCGATTTCCAGGTACACGCTCGCTAAACCCACCTTTTTTAGAATTTTCATGTCAAATGTTGAAATTTCTAGAAATTTAAACAATGCTTACTTTCATCGTTTCATTGTTCAAAAATCCAAGTTTAAGAACCTTTCCCTAACTTAACCAAAATTTTCAACCCTTGAACCCAAAATTCATGGTTTGAAACAAAATCCGAATTCAGGGATTTCCACCCTAGTCCACCCTACCTTTTACCGCCTAAATGGTTTTAGGTCAAAACTTATGACCCTCGTGTCTTAAAAAAATGGTTTTTCAAAAAGCCGCGGGGAAGCGACGTTTAGTCGATACTCGCATAAATCAGAAGCATACGAACCACGTTCGACACTTCCAAAATCGCAGGGAAGCGACATTTCGTCGATACTTGCAAAATCCAAAACCGTGGAGACGCAACATTTCAGTTGATATCCACAACCCAAATTTCAAAGGTTCGAAAAAACCTAAAAAACCATGGAGACGCAACATTTCAGTTGATATCCATAACCCAAAGGTTCGAGAAAACCACAAATTTCAAAAATCATGGGGAAACGACATCAAGTCAGTACCCGCAAAACCAAAATTTTTGAAACGCAAGGATGCGACATTCTATCGATACTTGCACCCAAATCCGTGAGGATGCAACATTCCATCGATACTCGCAACCGAATGAGCAAGGATGCGACATTCCATCGATACTTGCAAGAACATTCAGCAGGGAGGCAACTTTTAGTCGATACTTGCATTTTTGAAAACCAAACCGGCTATCAATGCCATAAAACAAAATCGGCTATCAATGCCACCAAAAACCCGACTATCAATGCCACAAAACAAAACCGGCTATCAATGCCACAAAACAAGAAAAATTGGCTTTCAAAAAACCCGGCTATAGATGCCACCAAAACCGGCTATCAATGCCACAAAATCTGGCTCCCATGCCAAAACAATCATTTGACAAAAGATTTCTACAAGATGACAAGCTTTTGATCAAATCCCATTTAGCAATTACTTTTATCACAAAAAGATGTAAGTAAGCATATGGAAAACAAAAAAAAGCATCCCATTTAGCAATTACTTTTATCACAAAAAGATTTAAGTAAGCGTAGGGAAAACAAGGAAAAAAGCATCCCATTTAGCAATTACTTTCATCACAAAAAAAATTTAAGTAAGCGTAGGGAAAACAAAAAAAAAAGTACCAAAAAATGCATGTGGTACCAAAAAAAAAAAAGTGTTCACAAGCACTACAAAAAAAAAGTGTACCAAAAAAAATACAGGTGGTACCAAAAAAAAAGAAGGGTAGTTTCTGTTAAAAAAAAAAAAGGAGCTCAGCCAAAAATGGTCTCCAGCCAAGAGTTCAGCTCCTCAAGCAAACTTTTGGCCTCAGCCGTTAGGGATTCCAAGGCACGCTTCTTCAGGAACTTGCCATGAGATGCTGGGGTGGGCTGTAACCCTTCTTTCGCACCGGGAAGCTTGTCCCGAGCAGTTTGCCATCGTTTGCTTTCTTCAGACTTCCTTTTAAGAACTCGATCGGTATCTGCAACCCGGCGAATCAGAGCACTCTCCCTGTCGCGAGCCTCTGTTATTGCAGCCCACTTGGCAGCGACTTGTGCCTGCAGATGCTCAAGACGTTTCCTGGCCTCATCGACCTCCCTATCAAGGATGTTAAGGTCATGTGTCAGCCCAATGATGGCTAGCTCTTCTAAGTTGTTCTCTCGGACTATCTGCTTCCTGCTTTGTGTAGCCTCATCCAGGTTAGACTGAGCCTTACCCGTAGGGTCCAGGAACATCTCCTTGAAGAACTGGTCGTCAGGAAAACCCATGGTCTCAAACCACCTGTCACCCAACTCAATGATCCTATCAACGATCGCCCTGGCACTTGTGACATCCAGACCAGCCTCTTCGGCATCACCGAGAATCTCATGCACATGCTGGATCATCTCAAATCCTGCATCTAAGTGCCCAGAAAGCAGAGTCTCAATCCAAGAGCTCAGAACCCGCACTACCACCTTCTTCTCAAAAAGAAGAGATGGCCCATCTGAAGATTCGCCCAACTCCATTGGTCGGCTGCTCATGTCATCACCCGTTGGAAGAGTAACAAAAGAACTCTTTCCAGTTGAAGCTGCTCCTGCGCGGGAAGGAATCTCAGCACGAGGTATCTCCTCAACAGTGTCAGAACTGGTCCCAGGAGTCTCTACCTCTGGATCAACCTCTGGCATCCCTTGCTCTGGTTCTGAAGGAAGCGACGGACTCTCCTCTGTCACCTCAAAACCTGCCAAAGAAACACAAAAAGGTATGAATATGATCCTGTCTGAAAATCATTATCAGGGTTATTACTACAAAATACCTTCTTCGACTACTGGCGGAACACTTTCTTCCTCCATGAACTCATCGGAAGCATCATCAACATTTGCGTCCATCGATGGTTCAAAGTCATCGGAATCCTGTGGCAAGTCAGCTGACAAGAAAAATGTTGGCAAACCAAGTCACAGACAAAAAAAAAAAGAAGAGGAAAGAAAGCAAAAGAAGTCATACCAATTGGAGATGCTGGATTCACTCCAGAATCCCTCGGTTCTTCTTCAGGTGCCCCGACAGGATCCGTCACCACCTCATCGGTTGGAACCTCAGGCATCACCAAGTCTTCCTCTGCTAAAAAAAAAAGAAAAGAAAAGCAGAAACAGGAAGCAAATCGGAACATGGAAAAATCCCATGAAAAGAAATGGAAAGAGAAAAAGGAAGAATCATACCTTCACCGACGGTCTCTTCTTCCCGGCGTCTCTTCTGGAGGCTCGTCAGTATCCACTGGCACATCCTCATTGATAGTAAGAGGAACTTCCAAGTCAGGAGAGTCCTCATGCTGCCCCTTGCTGCGATGATGACTCCTCCTCCTCTTACTCCTACGGGCTCGCTTCTTAGAGGAACCTGCCCCACTGTCAGAGTCAGGTCTTCCACTTGACTCCTCACTGGATGGTCTACCCTTATCAGTAGACTCCACGGAAGCTTGCCTCTGTGCCGCTTGCATCCAAGCACCAAGTTCGGCTTCCTCCTGTTCTAGCTGCTCTAAAGCCTCATCAGGTATTTCTCGAACAGCTTCAGAACCAATGACGCCCTGGTCATCGAGAAAGCCTATCTTATGCTTCTCTCCAGAAAGGAAGGCCCAAACTTCCTCTTGCCGGACGCCATCCGACTTTCCAAGCCCTTTCCAGATGCCAGCTTTACATCAAGCTCCTTCTTGGAAAGCCCCCGATATGCCGAAAAGCTCTCCGCAAACCACTTCGCAAAGCCGGCAGTCCAGGAAGTCAACAACACAGGATAAGAGATCATGGCTGTAGTGTCTTCAGCACTATAGAAAGCCCATGCATTTCTCCCGTCCTGTAAACCTCCAAAGCGCTTCACCATACTTGAAGGCGCTCCAACAACGCCTTGAGAAAAACCCAGCTGCAAAGCAAAGCGAGAGGGTACATACGGCTGGATGTCGACGAAAAGATGTCTGCGGTACACCATCGTGCCGATACGTATGCTGAAAAGCCACTCCTTCTCTGCGTTCGTCAAGGAGTAATGCCTTCCCGACCCCGTCCTAGTAGAGTCTCGGGAAGCACCAAAATCAAAAGCCTTCTTCCGCAACTCCGGAGAAAGCTTCACTGCAAACTGCCCCATCTCGACGTCCCTGAACCGTCGGATCCTCATGCGGGCAAACAAAAGTGATTCGGACACGGCTTTGCCCTTAGCCAGCCGAATCATCAGAGGATCATCATCCCGTGCAGCACCCAGCCGGTGGAAGCCGGGACAGTGGTACACATACCATGAATAAAAGATGTGGGCTGAAAATACCCTATTCATAAGGAGCCCAAGCCGAACCAAAAAAGCAGCAGCCTGCAGCTCGGTACACAGGTAGGAGTAAAGAGCTGGCACCAAAGCAAGCTGCTCTCCAAACGCCATCTGACAAGCCGGAAAAATACAATGCGGCCTGATGTGCGTTCCATCTCCTCCAGCAAAAATAGCCTCACCAAGCCAATAAGTGAGGTAAAAGCGAGATCTCTCCGCAGTGCAATGTCAGGACATTTGGCATTTATACTCGCACAGAAATCTCTCAACTTTTCTTGCATAACCAAGATCTTCTTCGAACTTGGATCCTGAGCCCTGGCTTCCTGGGTCACACTATCAGAAGCCTCCCTGCTATCAAAAAAGTTGGGGAAAGAAGAGCTACAAACTCTTCCAATTGCTGGATCTAACTTTCAAACCCTCCTTCTCCTTCAAAAAATCATAGAAGGCGACGAGCTGAAAGTACAGAAGCCTGAACTCCTCAGACTGCTCCTCAAGGACGCTGTCGATTGGCGTAAACTCCTCATAGAGTTTGCCAAGTATGGGCAATCTAGTAATGGCGCTCAGCTCCTTCAAAGAGAAACCAATCTCACCGTTCGTCATAACGAAGGTATTGGTTTGTGGGAGGAATGACTCCAGCATAGCCATGAAGGCCTCGTCGGAAAAGATCACGGTCTCCCTAAAGGCGCGGACCGCATCAAAAATCCCGGCTTCTTTCAAAACGGCGCCACCAATCAGCAGGACGCGATCAGTCCACGACTTCCACTCGGAGTCAGCATTGAAACGGCCACGAAGTCGAAAAGGCTTTATCCAATTGCTACCGTCACCGCTGAAAATACCAAGGCCCACCGGTCTCAAATCGACCAACGGATAATCAGAGCCCTGGTAGCCGCTGGATGGCATCAACAGGTCCATGTCAACAGGAGACCTCTCTGTATATCCAGGAGAACCGCCAACAAAAACCTCGGTCTTGATTACATTTATCCTTCTCACCCAGCTTGGAGAATCTTCCCTCTTAGAGCACGTGGGGGCAAGGCCCATGATCGAGACGGTGCGATCAAACGTCGACCGGGTAGCAACAGTTTTCTTCTCACCATCTGCTGTGATATAGAACTGAAAACATCTCCTCTGGTATTTCATGTCATCAGGGACGGCATCACCAAAGAAGAAGGTAGGCTTGGGTAAAACACTCCGATCTCCCATCACCCATGGACGACTGCTTACCATGATCTTATAGAATTCCTCTCCCTTGAGAGTGATCAGTCGCTGCCTCATCTCATCTCTGTTGAGGGAGTCGCATTCTTCAGATTTCTCTCAACATACTGGACCTTCTCAAAGGCCTGCTGAACGGACGGATTAGAAGATCTAGCAGATCGACGAAGTGCGCTTGTAGCAGGCTCTTTACCCTTGTTCGTTCTGGAAGAACCACCTGAAAAGGATGGAAAAAAAAGATCAAACATCAAAATGACAGAATCTCGCTAAAAAAAAATCTAGTGAAATTTTGACATGATGACGGGGCAATTCCGAAGAAAAGGAACTATCCTGAAAGAAAAAGAAAGCTTGAAGATGGGCTCAACATTGCTACGACCTCCGAAACTCCAAACTTTCGAAACCTCAAAGTCTCCGCAAAATCAGGAAGGGGTCAACATCACTGCGAGCTCCAAATTCCCAAATTTGCGAAAACTTCCAGGTATGCTATCACATCCTGCTACAATTCAGTTTTCAAAAAATATACATCCATGAACATCTTGGTTTGCGAAAAAAAAATGTATTATCATGATGAGCAAAAAAAAAAAAGAAAGAAACTTTCTCAAAAAAAAGGGGGAAAAAGAAAAGAACAAAAAAAAATATAAGACTTTCTTAAAAAAAAAGGAGAGAGAAAGAAAATAAAAAGAAAAGAAAAGAAAAAAGGGACTGGCCCACAGGCCACGTGGCCGTACGGCCAGTTTCGTACGGATCTGTCCGTACGGCCCACAAAAGAAACAAAAAAAAACATGCAAAAAAAAGAAGAAAAAGAAAGAAAAAAAAAACGTGTGAAAAAAAAAAGAAGCAAACACGTGGAAAAGAAAAAAAAAGAAGAAAAGAAAAGAAAGAAACAAAATAAAAGAAAGAACCTTTTTTTCTACAATGGGGTTTTCTTGAAAAAGGGAACTTACTTGAAGCCATTGATGGAGAAGAAGAAGAAAAGTCTTGAAGATCTTGAAGAAGAAGAACTCTTGGTCTTGAAGCCCTCTTGGGATTGTTGCAAAAGAAAGTAATAAAAGCAAGAGATCCAACCTCCTCCTTGCTTTTATAGAAGAGAGCAAACCAAAGAAGGAAAGAAGAAAGAGGTAAGTGTTACTAATTAGTAACCTTACCAAATGAAAGAGATTAGAAAGATTCTTTCCCAAAAGAAAGATATCTTGAGGGATTTTCTCCTAAAAAAGAAATCAATTAGAGATTTTCTCCCAAAAAGAAATCAATGAAGGATTCTTTCCCAAAAGAAAGATATCTTGAGATATTCTCTCCCAAAATAAATAGATTATGAGAGATTCTCTCCAAGTAAAGATATTCTTAGATATTCTCTATCCAAAGGAGATATTTTTGGATATTCTTTACAAAAATGACACCGTATGAGATCTAAGCCATTTCAAAAGCTTAAGGTCCCATGGGTTAGCCCATACGAGCCAGGTTTGACCACCTAGGCACTAAAAAAAAAAAATTGGGCTTTTAGTCAAAGAAAAATCCCTCTTACCAAGAGCATACAAAAATTGTTCCATGCCTCTTTTGAGTTGATTGGACCATACAAAAAAAGAATTCCAAGCCCCATGAGCTTCCAAAAATCAAACCATCCAGCCTCATCTACCAAATTGAGCCAAAATCTTGAAATTGACAATCCACAAAAATCCAAACCGAAACCTGGTCCCCTAACTTGCCACATACAGCCTGTTAGGTCACAAGACCAAGACAAGAAATCAAAACCTGATCCCCTAACTTGCCACATACAGCCTCTTAGGTCGCAAGATCAGAATTGATCCCCCAACATTCCACATACAGCTTGTTGGGTCACACGGTCAAAACCAAACCCGACCCCCTAACCTGCCACATACAGCCTGTTAGGTCACAAGGTCAAAACCCAAATCCACATCCCTGATGTCATCTTCAAAACTTTGCCTCGAGATGTTACGTGATCCCTTTCACTACCATAAAATTCCCCTGGAAGCTCAAAAGGCTACAAATACCAAAAAGAAAGACTGCTCAAAGATTCTTGGTCCAGTCACAGGCTCTCCTTCAAAAATCTCTTCGAGGCACATCGACTACAAAAGTTAAGCAACTCGTCGCTGTACCTCGAGGGGGCATTTGTTGACACCAAAAATGTCACTTTACCTCTTCAAGATCCAAAAAGCTACATGAAGTCGTAACCTGCCATAAATAGGCAATGCTACTTCCAAAAAATCAAATCTTGTCAGAATCAAATAAAAACTGCAATATCCTTCAAGACAGCCAAAAGAGGAGTACGCAAGAAGTTTCGGGCCATTTCAAAATCATTTGGCCTAACTTCGCTTCTCCAGCAGCTGAAAAGGAGCTCCCCGCGGCGAAAGCATCGGAGACACCAAATCTTCGATCAGAGCCGATGGATGGTCTCAAAATACATCCAAAAGGCTCCACGTCAAGTTCCGAGTCAAACTGACAACGTTTGACCCTACATCAACCCTTGAACAGCTAAATCAAGCCTCTCGGCGGCAAGAACCGCTAAGGCCATCACTCATCAGATAGAGCACATGGACGGCTTCAAAATGCTTACAAAGGGCTACACGTCAAATTTCAAGTCATTTTGACAATATTTGACCATACTTTGACGCTCGGAAGCCAAATCAGGCCTCTCGGCGGCGAAGCTTCCCAGGACTATGGTTTCCAAGACAGAGCCTATGGATCATCTTAAAATGACTCCAATAGGTTCCCTGTCAAATTTCAAGTCAATCGGACATCGGTTGACCGCACATCAAGCCGCGACATCTTCATCGCGACAAAAGCAAGTCTACTGGTGATAGGACCCCAAACGGCTTCAAAACTCAAACAAAAGCCTATGGTTGGTCTTATTTATTGCTCAGCAGGCTTTACCTCAAATTTCAGGTCATTCCGACATCGTTTGTCCCAGTTTCAGCTTCTGACGGAAAATCGGCAACTCTGCGCGACAAAGTCTTCGACTTTCTCAGAAAATTGGAAACTTTGAAAAATAAAATGCAAGGATTCTCATCAGGTTTTCTACAGGGAAATCAGGCCAATAAATGATCAAAATGTCAAGGAAAAATACAGAATAAAAAAGAATAAAAAAACAGGCAAAACGGACACAAAACGGGACAAAAGGGGAAAAACCCCCCAAGGTCGCAGGCGTCCTTGGGGCCCGGGATCGCCCGGTGAGCCCCGGAAACCCCGTTTTTCGCCATTTTTTCGCGATTCGAAGCGTCCGGCCTCTGGTATTTTCCAAAATTCATACTTTGAGACACCAAATCCTCTGACATCCGTCAAAAACACGGGTTAATCATCAAGAGTATCGAAATCAACATTGATCGCCAACTGGTCAACCAAAAAAAAGTGTGCTTTCTAACCCGACCGATCGAGAAATCGATAGGACAGATGGCACCTGACCCGCTGTTGGCAACCAACACCTGAAGTTACATGGTCATCCGATGTCGATCTACATGAAGATCCATCGATGATCATCGCCAGAAGAATCCCAAAAGACGCGGCACGGCCCGCGACTCTTCAACTGCTCAGTGACCACTTAATGCGATTAATTGACTAGCTTTATTACAGTCATTAATCCATTTCTTTGGACGGCCCAATCAGAAGCAAGCATCCGGGAGTTACAAGTCAAGAGATTCATGGCATTTAACCCATGAAACTCCTCCCATCATGGCGATTAAAGGAGATTAAATGCACTTAATCTCCTCCGGCCAATCAGAAGCCAAGAAAAAGGAGTTACAAAATAAAGAATTCAATCTTGTAACTCCTCCCTTTATGTAGCTTTATGACAATCAAGGCTCATAAACCCTCCTAAATGGCTACCTAAAAGCCTATAAATAGGAGAGCTCTCCAAGAAGAAAGAAGGACAGACGGTAGAGAAAACAAACAACAGACTGCAGAAAATCCGAAAACTCAGACAGAAAAAGGCATCAAAGAGAGAAAACTCTGCGGAAATCCTACACCGACCACCGCTACAAGGTGACAAAAGTCCCTTGGGGGGTACCCCCCTCCCCCCCAAGGTCCTTGCCTTCTCCTTCTGCCTCCAATGGCTTAGATATGCCTTTTCAGCCCGTCTACTTAGTTTTTTATTGGACATAGGACCTCTTTTTGGTCTTTGTCCTCTAAAAACCTGAGGTTATAGCCAAGCCAAGTGAATCAATAGCATCCTCTGTTCTCATCTGCATGGATGATGGCGAAAACCACATACGGCTTGCGACCGTCAATCTGAACGCGTCCCCCACAATCTCCTGAGAAGTTAGATCCTCATTTTCTTGCTTTTCATTGTAGTTTGTATTTTTTTTAAAGAGACAAAAATCACAACTCTTGTCTTTCATTATTGATAAGAATTGTAAATTGGTTATAAACGCCAAAAATCGGCTATAAACGCCAAAATCGGCTATAAATGCCAAAAAAATCGTCTTTCACGGCAAATCAAGAAAATGTCTCTTTTCTTAAATATATGTGCAATGGAAAACTTGAAAGAAGTTGATTTCCTTTTTACTTGCGAAGGTTGATCTCCGGATCACCACTTGCAATTCCAAGTAAAATAGAAAATCTGGCACACCCACACAAAAAAAATGTTGATGCACGCCTCTGCCCCCTTCCCGGTTACGAAAGGGTCGGATCCGACGGACTCCCACGTCCGCCGACCTCGGTAGGACCGAGCAGAAGCGCCGTTCCATCAAGGGCCGGACGTAAAAAAAAAAAAAAAAAGAAGAGAGGCCATGTTGAGAGAGAGAGAGAGAGAGAGAGGACATTCCAAAGACAGGGGTTGCAGTGGAATTTTCAATAAAAGAGGAGTTATTCTAAAAGGTTTTTAAAAAGAAGGGGCCTATATGAAAGAACCCTAGAAAATAAAAATACTATGGTAGCGTTTGGTTCGCTGGAATGGTTGTAGGCGGGAATGGAATGGAGACCAGAATGAGTCTGGAATGGAATGAGGCAGGAATATGCATTTCCATTCCAGCGTTTGGTACGCTGAAGAATCAACCATTTTGATTCATGTTCCTACGTTTGGTACGCTGGAATGAGTCCAGGAATGGAATAAAATTTACATAAGACTGACCAAAATACCGTTGTTAGATTTTTATCTTTGGCTCAGTCAATGTATATATTATATTATTATTATATAGGTGGGGCCCACACAAGTTCTTCTATTTTCTAATCTTATAATAATAATAATGTATAGATTATATTATTATTATATAGGTGGGGCCCACACAAGTTCTTCTCTTTTATAATCTTATAATAATAATAATAATAATAATGTATATATTATATTATTATATAGGTGGGGCCCACACAAGTTCTTATCTTTTATAATCTTATAATAATAATAATAATAATAATATAGATTATATTATTATTATATAGGTGGGGCCCACACAAGTTCTTCTCTTTTATAATCTTATAATAATAATAATGTATAGATTGTATTATTATTATATAGGTGTGGCCCACACAAGTTCTTCTTTTTTATAATTTTATTATAATAATAATAATAATAATAATGTATAGATGTGAAAAATGGTATTTTGGTCTAAACAAAAGTAGAAATGAATGGAATCACCATTCCTTCCCATCCCGGAGATGGAATGGTCATTCCTCTATATAAGGGAATGAGCTTGAGACGGCAAACACAAGTGAAGGCGTAAACAGAGCTTGAGACGGCAAAAAGAGAAGCCCTTTGCTCCTTCCTCACTGCAACCATGGTAGGGTTTTTTTCCTTTTATTCATCCCCTTCTCTTCATTTCCCTTCAAATCTCATTTGTATTTGATGTCTTCACTTCACCCTTTAGATCATCCCAGAGAAAAATCGCAGAGAGATCTCCAAATACCTCTTCCAAGGTACTTCCTTTGTCTTTCAATGCCATTGACTTCCATCTGTTTGTAAAAATTCCTCACAGAGCATTTTCATCTTTGAAGTTCTTACTTTCCTTCAATTGTGATATATACTTGTGTCTGTTTGTTGGAATTCCTCAGAGGGAGTTTGCTATGCGAAGAAGGACTACAACCTCGCAAAGCACCCAGATATCGATGTCCCTAATCTGCAGGTGATTAAGCTGATGCAGAGCTTCAAATCCAAGGAGTACGTGCGCGAAACCTTCGCCTGGATGCATTACTACTGGTACCTCACAAATGATGGGATTGAGTTCCTCCGTACCTACCTCAATCTCCCTTCTGAGATTGTCCCTGCTACGCTGAAGAAATCTGCCCGGCCTCCAGGCCGGCCCATGGGCGGCCCACCCGGCGATCGGCCTCGGTATTTCTACGATCTCTTCTATCTCTTTCATTGTGTAAATGAATAAAAATGCAATCTTTGGTAGTGGTATTGCTATCCACTGCAATGTACTACACTCATTATAAGAACTGGAGGATACATACCCTAGTTTCTTTTTTCTGTACTAGATTATCTTAATTGACCAATTTCTAAAACATTACATTTGGGTCATTGGTTGATATTCTCTAATTGGATGCATTGTTAAAAACTTCGTTTTTGGGATTTATAGCATCACAGAAGTATCGGGTTATTTTGGATTTAGGACTTTTTTGGGTGTATTATGGGGGAAGTGCGCTGAAAAGGTAATTTAAGAAAATAAGAAGTAAAAGATAGGAAATCATTATGCAAATAAATAGTGAAGCTTAAGTTATTTAAGTGTTTTGGAATTAAATAAATAGTTAATGCTTCATAATTAGTAACGTTTGCTGATATTTTCAAATCTCCTTGTTTATCACTTATCTTACCAGGGAGGGATGGAGGGAGAGTATTCGGTTTCGTTTTATGTAATTACTGACTTTTACTACTAATGGCCCTTAGTTATCTCTTCTAATCAAAGAAAGAGAAAAAAAGTTACTTCAAATTACTGCCAAATCTCAAAAGAATAGGATGTTTATCAGTGCCATTGCGGTATTATCACAATATTTCCAAAATATTGGTGATATTGTGATTTGTGACAGTGATTGGCAGCTCCCATTTGAATGCTAACATTGCCCGGTGAGGCGAGATACTAGTGCATACCCATGTCATGATGGGTTACTTTTGATGAACGGCTTAATCTATAGCAGATTATGTGTCAAAACTGTGCCATTTCTATTCTAACAGAATCTTATTATATTTGCATTTGAGTTTATCTTTCCTTTTTTGTTTTCATTGTTATTTGTGTGTTAATTTGTTGGTTGTTTCTCATCACTTGGATTTCAGAGGTCCATCTCGCTTTGAACGTGACCGCCCGCGATTTGGAGGGGACCGTGATGGATATCGTGGAGGGCCTCGTGGGCCTCCAGGTGAATTTGGTGATAAGGGAGGCGCTCCACCTGAATACCAACCTTCATTCAGGGTAACTTGACCTTTTTCATTGTTGTTACACTGCTATTGTTGATTTCATATTCTTTGTGTTGGTGGTTGTTACTGTTATTGTTATTCGCATATTCTATGCGATGATGGAACTTGTTGCTTAACTTGTTTGGATTGCCATGGCTATTAATGCCCAGACAGATGCATTAATTTAAGTATTTTCTTATTGAAGGGAAAGTTTTAAAATTTTCATTACACATCAAAAAGCTGAATTAAGGTGTTAAAATGTGGATCATGCATGCCACTTTATAGCAAATCATTATCGTGACCATCAAACCCTTGTCCCAAACTATGTTGGGGTTAGCTACATAAATTCTACTTTGCATCTCAAAATTCAAGTAGTAGATGTGACAAGAAGTTTTATGCCAACTGTCAACCTGATGCAAACCTCTTCCTTTATCTGGGCTTGGGACTGGCAGTAAACTGGTGGAGTTACAGTAAATATATATTATTTTACTTTTAGCCACAATGCTTTGTTAATGGTTTAAATTTTGGGTTGTTCATGCAGAATGATTTGCAACAGAAAATATCTTGAAGGAATTCAATGCGATGCTCATTTATTTATCTTCTCTTAAAATGGTTCCTGTAATAGAAGCAACTAGATGGTTTGCCGACCAAAATATCAATATTAGGCCCTATACTATTTAGGTGAACAAACTGATAATAATTTACTATATTGGTCATAAACTGGTGTACCTGTGTCATTGTATGTTCACTTCAAAAAAAGGGGGAAAATGTCTAAAAATGTGAATTATTAGGAAACATCTAGAACTTGTGTATTCTATAATTTAGCTGGCAGTGGAGTGAACTTCATACTTCTGTAAGACACCATTTTATCTCAAGCATTGTCCCTTTATGATGTCATCAGCAATAGAGATTTAGGTTTGGATTCTTGCCTTGGTTACCTTATACTAACAGGAATATAATCTTCCTTGCAACAAGTGGAAGAAGGTTTCACAGATGATGGGCAAACCTTGAATGAGGGCCATCAATGTAACATGTGGGATGACTGTGTGCAAAGGTGACCCTTAATATGAGTAAAGTTTTATAAGAAGTGCGTATGATTAAAGTTTTTTCTAGGGAGTCCTTTCTGGAATGGTTTTGGCACGGAGGAGAAGTCCAATTGATGGGCTTGTATAGAGTGGTAGTCAATAAAAAATAATTGGTGGGCCATTTATTATAGGAGTGAAGTTACTGTGGATTGTTACTTTCATACGAAATCTTATGGAGTCTGAGTTGGGGAGAGTTAATAGGAATGCAAGAGAATGCCTGTTGAGTATCAAGTATTGCTACCATTTACTGGAATCAAATTACCAATCGCATTTTAGCTCCATCTTTTAACTGGGTAGGTTGGGTTCAAGTTCAACTAAGTATTTCCTGAAGGACATCACTCCAATTGATACCCCTTTGATTTGTGGGTTTGGCAAAGCTCAGCTGACAGCTCTACCGAAAGTGAAGGTGTTTTGATTGGTGGCTGTTGCATTGACCATTTAATGAAAAAGGGTATATTATAGTTTCGTCATCATCATCATCATCATCATATCGATGTTGGAATTTTTTTTACATAAAAAGTAGAAAAATGTGAACTTTTGTGTAAATTGTTTATCCAGTATCTTTGTCATTTCTTTGTGTGGTATGGTCTGGTGCTTTCCGCATTTGTGCAGAGAAGAAGCAAAAATCATGTGGAAGATTGGTGTTGCGGCATTTGATCAACTCCAGGAAAGAGAAATGAGGGAGAGTGGGGCATTCAAAGGAAAAGAGGGGTCCTTAGATGCTTGCCTAATTGTTCAAGTAAAAGTTAGAATGTGGATAGCTGTAAGAAAGGAGTTTGCTGATATTACATTGAACTGGAGGAGAATTAATTGACAAAGTGGATTCATCATTTATCTAGTTTAAATTCAATTTTGGATGGAGCAGTGGAGCTGCTAGGGAGAAATGAGACTAGCTAGAACAGGGGGCATTATTTGATGAGAAGGGTCCTATTAAGCTGATGTCTCTAGTTCGCTTAGGTATTCAAATATGTGGAAGTCATTGATATTAGAAAAGCACTTATAGTTATAATTTTAAGGGGGCTTCGGTCGGAGGTCCCTCAAAGCATGACTTTGTTGCAAACAGTCCACAAAAAAAAGTCATGCGGCCAAAGGTCTCTCTCACACTTTCTCATACCTAAAAATGTCTAATTTACCGTTTCTTGAAATCATATCCCATGATTGGTGGGATATCCCATTGATAATGGTCAACTACCATTTAATTGGCCACGATTAAATGGAATCCCATTAATGAGATTTTCAAATAAATTCTAAAAACACAAAAATAAATTTCAAAAAACGCAATAAATTTAAAAAAAAGCAACATTTCAAACAAACGCAGATAAATTTAAAAAGATGCAAATAAGTTTCAAAAGATCCAAATAAATTTCAGAAAATATAAATAAATCTCAAAAGACTCAAATAAATCTCAAAAGATCCAAAGAAAGTTCAAAAAATGCAAATAAATTTCAAAAGATGCAAATGAATTTCAAAAGAAGCAAATAAAACTCATAAGACGTAAATAAAATTAAAAAATACAAATAAATTTAAAAAACGCAAATACATTTGCCAAAACTAAGATAAACCAATTTTCCAAATTTCAGAAAAATTTGCCAAAAACTCAGTATTTTTGTCAAAACTTAGTTAAATTTATTTCAAAAAATACAAATAAATTTCAAAAGACACAAATAAAATTCAAAAACACAAATAGATCTAAGAAAATACAAATAAATTTACCAAAAACACAGAAATATTCGTTCAAAAACTTAGTTAAAATTTTCAAAATGGAGATAAATTTATCAGAAACTCGGCTATATTTTTCAAAAACTCAAATAAATTTGCCAAAAACTCATATAGATTTGTTCAGAACTCAGATAAATTTGTTCCAGAACCCAGATAAAAAGCAAAAAACTCAGATAGATTTGTCCAAAACTCAGCTAAATTTGATAAAAGCTCAGCTAAATTTGATAAAAACTCAGATAAATTTGACAGAAACTCAGCTAAATTTGACAAAAAATTAGATAAATTCCCTTCTTAGTAAAGCCTGAGACTAAGCTCCTCTCTCCTCTCCCTCACCTTTCCTCACTCTCTATCCAATTTGACGGTCGACGATAAAAGGGCCTTCCATCGCCGATTTCTCTGCATTCCACAGCAGATTGCCTCTAGATCTGCTATCTCTCACCTCAGATCTTCCTTCCAGGTGAGTTTTTCCTCTGATCTGCTATCTCTCACCAGAAGATGTGTTTTCGGCGAAAAACGCCATTTCCGGCGGATTTTTTACCTGAAGATGTATTTCCCGACGAGAACCGTCATCTTCCGGATTCTTCGACCTCGACGATCCGGTCAGATCTTTTCTGTTGCTGTTCGTCTCAGACCACCGGCAATCCCACTCTGGTCTCTTCCTGACTACTCCGGTCACACAAACTTAGCGCTGGCTGCTTGGGTTGTTGTTATCTGTGATGTCAAAATGAACTTGCTTTATCATCAACATCCAATATCATAATGTCCCTTAAGATTTCTATTTTTCACATGTCACGGTGGCATTATTAACTTTTTTTGGCAGGTACAGGAGATGTGCCGCTTGGATGGTGATAGATGTCAACATGTCTGGACTGCAACGCCTAGCATGAATCTTCTTTTTGCTTAGAGGATTATGAATAGATATAGGGTGAATCAACTTCCAGTTGTCTCAGAACATGGTGAGGATGAGGGTCATCACCTAGTTGGTCTTTTAGATAGAGAATGTTTTGTGACTTCTCCGGTGAGAGTTTTGCAGTCCGGCGATGCGAAGCAGCGGCGCTTCTTCTCCGGCAATGGCTGGATTCCGGCGACGTTAGCACATCGACGAAGATCGGTGAGACCGAGAACCCCAGTACTGAGAGCCCTCCTCTCCAAGAACCCTTCTTCTCCGATCTTTGAATTTCTGTTAGAAGTCCGACCTGTGTGGCCCACTGCACCCAGATCTCTGGCAAGCAAGAATCCTTCTCTCCTTCTGCAAATGGCACACAAATCTCGGTAATGATTTCTCCGTACAGTGATCTACGTGAAGGCCGGGAGGTAACATAGAAAGCAGGAAGAAGAAGAAGGAGAAGGGTTCTTTTGGGTAGCAGAGATCGAGAGAAGTTAAGAACGAGGGTGAATACAAGATTTGAAATTTAAAATTTAAAATTTTTTCTGCCTAAAATGGTTGAAAGGGCAAATCAGTCCTGAGATACGTGATCATGTGGATGTAGGGACCTATGGCTGCAAATAGTCTAGCTGAGTGGACCAGAGGCCTTAACAAGTTTTTGCTTGGACTGGAGGCTGGATACAATCCACTATAGGGACCTTTCGCTAATTTTGCCTAATTTTAAAGGATACATTTCAGTTAGGCTCTTTGTATAGAGTGACTCTGATAATTCTATGTGTGGAAAAAGGGTCCTTGGAGGATGATTCTTATTAAATGACATAAAGGACCCTTGCTTGTTTATGGATGTGGTACTAAACAGTTTTTTACATTGTGCTAATGAGGTTGAGGACTTTCCATTGAACAAGGAGTGGAAGGAAATGTGTTGTATGTAGGGCTTTGAACATGAGTTTTCTTTTTTATCCTTTGGCTCCTGTCCCTTCTTTTGCTCGCTTTTTCGGGCATGCATCCTTTTTACCCTCAAAGCTTTTGTATTCTCCATTTCTTTTTTTTTTATTATTATGAAAGTTTACCATTATCGATTAGGAAAAAAGGAAAGAAAGTAGAACTTGTTGAAGGAAGTTTACAGGATGTTCCCACTCTTAACCTTTTAACCTGTAGCTCACAGCTAAAATAAATGAGTTTAATCAATAAGAACTAAGAAGATATGTGTTTTCTTACCGATGGAAGTATATATAGAGATCTTCTTTTGATTTCTGTATTAAAAAAAAAGATCTGTTTGTGATACTCATTCAGGTTTCTTTAATATATCTTTGAGATTCATTTAGGTATAGTGAAGATGATTGATGCAATTGTGAGGAGCTCATATGCATGATTATATGTTTTATCTTATTTTTTCCAGTTGAAACTTCTTTGTTAGTGTTGGTTCCCACTTCAGCTGGCTATAGTTTAAACTGAAGAACTATTTTCCATTAGGAGAATTATGTAGTTTGTAAATAACTTCTGGGAAACTTAATCTTCTACCTTAATACTGTCTCGAGTGACCAATAATGCTTCAAGAGAAACATGCTACAAGATGTTTCATTGTACTGTCATAAAGTCTTGCATTCTCTGCTAGAATTGAACCATGACTGTTTACTAATGGGTCTTCTGAACTCACTTCTTTATATGGCCTTGATGGTCCTGCCCATTTCTTCCATATGTTTCTCCTAATTGCAGCTATTGAAATTTGCAGGGTCCTGGTGGAAGATCTGGCTTTGGACGTGGAGGCGGTGGTTTTGGTGCTGGACCCACAAGCTCCAACCCTTCCTAAGAAGTGTCCGTTTCAAGTCACTTAGTTTTGTCATTAAATGTTTGGCCATCGGTTACCGTACGCATCTTGAGTTTTTTTTTTTTTTTCATTAGAACTTGTTTGGTGGATTTTTCTTTTGAAACACATTTATGGTCCCCTTTGTCTGGCGTCATGAACTTGTGATGATGGGTATGTCATACTAATATTCCATTTTCCAACTGCTTCTACGCCTGAATTATCATTCAATGTACTAGTTTTGGTGGTGTATACTATAATTTATGATGGAACTGATCTGTCCTGAAGGGGTAATCAATCATCTGCTTAAATCGAAACGCTTGGGCCTGTCTACTGGAAGAATTAGGAGATGGAAAGTGTTGTGGCAAAATTGTTGAATCTAAGGCCCATCTCAATCGTGTTCGATTGCAATCTTATATATCAGAACTTTTAGGGCCCATTTGTTTGCATGAAATTCAATTCTTAGGAATCCTAAGAAATGTGTTCTTCTCAAATGGGAAAAGTCATAAATGACTACCACACAATCACCCTTCAGGTGGAACTTGATAACTCAGCTGTCCCTCTTAGGAAAGGAAATCACCAAATGTGCCATAAAAAGTGAACATGTGAGTTCAGGACCTTTGTGCAGCCGGAAAAATAAAATGCTACGATACTGTTACAAGGATTTATCCGTCAGATTCCAATCTTGAACATTGAATTGTATTGTCTTAGTATAATCGATCCACACACCGCGCTGAGCATCGACGAAGCTAGGGTCTCCAATGCCACCAGACTCTCCCAATCTCGTCACGATCCCGCCGATCCCGCCCTCTTCTTCCTCGCCGATCCCGCCCCTCTCTTCCCCGTCACCTCTTCTCCCTCCTCCCCCACTGCTTTCCCCCCCCCCCCCCCCCCCCCGCTTCTAAACCAACCTCCTCCGCTCTTGCCAGTTTTTCAAATTCCTCCATCTCCCGCCCATTTCCCCTCAAGCTCCTCGTCGCTCCAGCCCTCTTCTTCTTCTCCGTCATCTCTTCTCCCTCCTCCCCCACTGCTTTCCCCCTCCCCTCCCCCCCTTCTAAACCAACCTCCTTCTTCACTCCTGCCAGTTTTTCAAATTCCTCCATCTCCCGCCCTTTTCCCCCCCAGCTCAGCCCCTTCAGCTGCGGTCCGGCCAACCCCCTTCCCCCCTTGGACTTCCAGACCTCCTCCTTCAAACACCCCCTCTCTTCCCCCAACCAAGCCTTTTCACCACTCCGCCTTCCCTCCCCTTTCCTCCCCTCCTGACCCCTCTGCCTTCCCTCCCTTACCATCCGTAATTCCCCCTACTCACAGCCACTCCTCTGGCTCACCTGTTTTCCCTCCTTCTTCCTTCGCAAACCTCTTTGCTATTCCACAGCCTTCCTTCCACCCTCAATGCTATCCCCCTACCACCTGGACTAATGGCAGACCGACCTTATCCATCCCCCAATCTGTGCTCTCCGCTAGCAAAGAATCCTTCAATTTCTCAGTCATAGGCAAATTTGCAGGTAAACGCCCCTCCCTAGAATGGGTTGAAGAGAAGGCCAAATTCTGGGCCCTTTCCAGACCTTGCTTGGTTTCCCTTACCATCAAAGGCCACTTCATCTTCCGTTTTAACTCACCAGAAGATAAAGCCTACATCCTGGGCCTCTCCCCTCTGTCCTTAGACAGGAAGAAAATCTTCTTCCAACCCTGGTCCCCTGGTCAGGACGAATCAGTCTGGCCCTCCTTTTCCCCTGTATGGGTGAGACTTTCAGGGCTGCCTTACCACTGCTGGAGCCAACACATCATCTTCTCCATAGCCAACTCCATTGGCCAACCAATCAAGCTAGATGCAATTACCTCTCACAAAGAATTCTAACTTTTGCTAGGGTCCAGGTCAATATTGACCTCTCCAAACCTAAACCCAAAACCATCCTTGTAGACTTGCAGGGTGAAGGGGAATTGGAAATTGCAGTTTCCTATGAACACTGCCCTTGCCCTCTCTGCTTTCAATCAGGCCACTCCTCTCAGAATTGCCATCTAGCTCCTCAGCCCAGCAACCACTCCCTAGAACCTGTTTCACCTCCTTTTTCACTCTCCTCTCAACCCCCCCCCCCCCCCACTCTCTCCCTTAGCCCAATTTGGCCCCTGCCTTTCACCCATTCCCCCCCTCTTCAGTCTCAGTTTCCCCCTCCTCTCTCAACCAACCTTCCTTTGGTCCCCCCAACCATCATTGTTCCAACCTCCCTCTCTCCACCTACCTATGCAACCAACCCTCCTACCCCTACCCCCTCTTCAGCTATTACCACCAATACTTCCTGCCCCTCCTCTTCTCCTCAGCCTTTTCAATCACTTCAACACCCCAAATCCTCAAAGACTTTAGCCAGTTCTCCCAGTAAGTCTCTCACTAAGGCTAACACTCTCACCCTCTCCTCTTCCAAGCCTTCCCTCAATGACCTACCCTTTGAAGTAGTCTCTGTAATCCTAGAAAAAACCTCTCCTCCAACCATTGACTTATTGTCGCGACCCCGGACCGAAAGGGGAAAGGATCCGAGTCCGGGAGGTCGGGACGGTGGGTTGATGCCGCGCCACGTGCATCTCTTTG
Source organism: Litsea cubeba (assembly GCA_012931725.1). Classification (NCBI taxonomy): domain Eukaryota; kingdom Viridiplantae; phylum Streptophyta; class Magnoliopsida; order Laurales; family Lauraceae; genus Litsea; species Litsea cubeba. The sequence continues at coordinate 111,935,172 of CM022946.1, forward strand.
GCTAAAACGCACACGGAATTAAAAGAACATTTATCCGTGCACGTGATTTCCCACAGGGTTCCGCGGTGAGGATTATCTTTACACATCATCTCACATGTAACCATATCAAACACATTTTCATAATTGCGGAAGCGTGTAGTAAACCATATTAATACCATTCAAATCCATAAACAAGACTGATTTATGGTTAACATGATAAGATATCAGGATGAGCAATGATCAAGCATGTTTTCCCAAAAAGTAAAGTTAAGTGTAATTACAAAGTATCAGTTAATTAAAACTCCCAAAATAACGGTCAACAAAGACCGTACAACCAAATGAAATCTAAACCAAAGATATCAAGTTCCCAAGGTGTATCGTTCTCAAGGCAAGGCCGAATGTCTACATGACATCATCGGCTTGCCACTCAATCACTCGTTGCGGTGCACCGACCGCCTCCTCTGGCTCCTCCTCAAAGGCAATAAGCTCGGGACCTGAGTACCAAAATAAATGGATCAGACACGACGGTCTGGCAGGTGGGTGAAAAGACATAACAATAATAAAACAATGATGCTATGCAAGAGTTAAGAAAACTTATGGATAAACAATGAACTTTATAAAAGACAATGTATCATTTCAGAAGAAGTACATATGCAATAAATCCAGTAAGGTAACAAGGATTTGGAAACTGTCAAGATGGCAACCCCACAAGCTAGATCCTCCCTTCACCGAAGTGAAGAGAGCGCATACCCTAACAAGATCATTGTCCTCAGTCACACGAGGTGAGGAGGAACAACTATAAATATTATAATATACATATATATATACTCTGCGGGGCCACGGTAGCGAACCGGGTAAAAACTCTGCACATTCCAGACTGCAGCTGGCTATCGGGAGGGGAAGGAACCCCAAGTCGGAGGATCAAACCGACGAGGTCGTCCAAGCTCAGTGGTGCCGACTCATAGGTCAAATACGATAAATCAAATCATATGCACAGTAAGAAACGGGGTGCCATAGGCACAAATACACATCCATCTCAAGTCGCCATATACCAGTTAGCAAAAGCCAAACACATCACTTTTAGTACTCTTGTAACAGTCCAGTCATATCAAGTTGGTTTGAAATCCCAAAATAAGAGTTTAGTTGAAAATTAAATACAAATAGTTTTTCATACATTTACAGGCCAACAATGGGGTTTCTAGGATTGAATCAGTGCGAATAGGGTCCCGTATGTCGGTTATGATGAAATTTTGGTACTCTTTAAGAGTTAGGGACATTCCGGGTCCTTATACACATTGATCAATCTAGAAAACCTCATGGAGTTTCCACGATGAGGTTCTTCCTTCCTTCGGACTTCATATAATGCCTTACCCATCCTTGAATAGCATTGGACCTCCAAACAATACTTCCACACTACAGCCCTTCACAATATACCCCAATCTTTCGTGGGTTTGAACGCATCATTATAGGTTCAATGTCTTCAAATAAGAAGATAAGGGATAGAGCTGAATTGGACTTGAGTATGGACTTGGGGTGAATCTGGAAAATAGTCCCATAATTCTCTCATTTTACAGTTCATTTTTATTCAGTCCGATCGATCGGACCTGAAGGGCGATCGATCGGTCCTGAAGACCCTCTCACTTATTTACAGTCCGATCGATCGGACCTGATGGGCGATCGATCGGTCCTGCAAACCCTCTCAGTTAATTACAGTCCGATCGATCGGACCTAATGGGCGATCGATCGGTCCTGCAAACCCTCTCAGTTAATTACAGTCCGATCGATCGGACCTGATGGGCGATCGATCGGCCCTGTAGCGAACCTCAACCCATTTGGTTGAATCCTTCTCTTGTCCAACTCCTATCCATTTCCTTTCTTTCCCCTTCTTCCATACATATCTTCACAATTAATTGGGCTATTCCTTGCCTCATTATCTCATCAAATCATCGTTCAAAAATCAATAAGACTAAATCATCAAACATGATAATTCATTAAAACCATCAATGAAGACAAATCAAGATTTTGCATAAAAACATGATAAAACACATGAGAATCATTTCATCCACTTGCCTTGGGTCCAATTGCAATTCAATTGAGCTCTAATCACCTCTTAGGCCAAAATCAAACACCTATACACAAAACCCCCAAAACCAAACCCTAAATCAACAAAATCCAAATAAAACAAGACGAAATTCTCCAATAACTGAAATAGAGTTTCCCTAGGGCTAAACAATCGAGATTATAACATTTTTAGGAAAATCACTTACAAGGAAGTTCTTCAAAAAGCAAAGTGTTGTCCAAAGTAAGACTTGGAGTGGGCGGTTATCTTCAAAATTTGTGTCCAGATGAAGGCCTTGAGATGAGGAAGAAGATTGTAGCAACTAATTCTCCATTAGCACTAGTTTAGTGGGTGATTGGAGATGAAGAAGCAAGAAAAGGTAAGGGAAAACCCTTAGGGCTGGGATTTCTCTTCTCCTCTAGGGTTTTTGCCAGAAATGGGAAAAAGAAGAAGAAGCTTTCTATATATAGTAAGTGAGGATGGGGCCCACAACTTAAAGAACTTCTCGGGCTCAAAACATGGTCTTCGGAGCTTCAAACGAATTCGACGAAGAAGACAAAGTTGATCGGCAAAATTTCTAGTTTCCAAAAAGTATATATTTTGCACATTTTGGTGACATTGAAATCGGTGTCCAGATTTTGGGTAAAAAGACCATTTTGCCCTCAATTAGTGAAAAATCGGGTTTAAGGTCCTTGAATGAAAACGATGTCAACATGAAAACTGTAGGGATTAATAAAATAAGTTCAATGGGTTAAAACACGATTCTTGGAAATCATCGGTAAACCCCCAATCTCACATAATTCGTAACAAGAACCCCCAAAGGGTCCCACACATCAAAAGGCTCTCCAAATTCCCAAAGCTATTATAAAAGCTATTCTAATCCCCAACTAATCCAAAACCACTAAACACACTTAAAACTAAAACACAACTCAAACAACTCTAAACGAGGTCTCTCGGGTCGGGGTCTTACATCCTCCACCCCTTAGGACATTTGGTCCTCCAAATGGAAATTAAAACTCACCTCCGGTAGAAGATGTGGGTACTTCTTCTGAACCTGATCCCGTAATTCCCAAGTTGCTTCTTCCGGTCCATGATTCTCCCAAAGTACCTTGACCCACTGAATAGTCCGAGTTCTCAATTCTTGCTCTTTGGTGTCGATGATCTGCTTAGGCTTCTCAATATAGGTAGCATCTTCTCGGATTTCCAACGGCTCATAACGGAGTATGTGTAGCCTGTCGGGAACGTACTTCTTCAACATAGACACATGGAAAACATTGTGTACACCGGAAAGTTCGGGTGGTAAGGCTAACCTGTAAGCCACATCACCAATCCTACTCACAATGTCGTACGGCCCAATGTATCTCCTGGACAACTTGCCCTTCTGTCCAAACCTCAAAGTTCCACGAGTAGGTGACACTTTCAAGAAAACCTTATCTCCTTCTTTGAACTGTAAATCCCTTCTGTGAGAATCTGCATAACTCTTCTGTCTACTCTGAGCCACTTTCAGACGTTCTTGGATCAACTTTACCTTGTCACTTGTCTCACTAACAATGGTCGGTCCATGGAAACTGCGAGTACCAACTTCTTCCCAACAAACAGGTGTTCTACACCTTCTACCATACAAAGCCTCAAAAGGTGCCATACCGATACTCGAGTGAAAACTGTTGTTGTAAGCGAACTCACACAACGGTAAGGCTTCATCCCATTGAGTCTTGAAATCTAGTACACAAGCTCAAAGCATATCCTCAAGCGTCTGAATTGTCCTTTCTGACTGACCATCGGTCTGTGGGTGATAGGCTGTGCTGAACTATAACTTCGTACCCATAGACTCATGCAATGTCTTCCAAAATCTTGAGACAAATCTGCTGTCTCTATCGGATGTGATGGAAACTGGCTGTCCATGACGACTGACAATTTCTGTGACAAACAACTGTGCCAAAGGTAACATATGCATTTTCTTCCCAGTCTTCATCGGTAGGAAATGAGCTGACTTGGTGAGACGGTCCACTATGACCCAAATAGCATCATTCCCCTTACTAGTCCTCGGTAAACCCGATATGAAGTCCATGGTAATATGCTCCCATTTCCATTCCGGAATCTCTAATGGTCGTAGTAACCCTGGAGGCTTCTGGTGTTCAGCCTTGATCAATTGACATGTCATACAACGAGAGACGAAAGATGCTATCTCTCTCTTCATGTTATTCCACCAAAATCTGCCCTTCAAATTCTGGTACATCTTCGTACTGCCCGGGTGTATGGAATACTTGGTATCATGGGCCTCGGACATGATATCATTCCTTAAGTCCTCCAAGTTAGGCACACAAAGACGGTCTCGATAATACAAAACTCCATCTACAACACGAAAATCTGGACGATCTGCTAGGTGCTCAGAAATCTTAGCCAACTCTGGGTCTTGCAACTGATTCTCTTTGATCTTCTGAATGAACGAAGGCTCGGACACTGACATGTTTGCTAACATGACACCTTCTCTTAGTGGCTGAAAATCTACACCCAACTCTTCTAACTGCTGTACCACATAAGTCCCCCGAAGACTTGCCATGCTCGCTGACTTTCTGCTCAAGGCATCTGCGACTACATTCGCTTTTCCCGGGTGATACTTGATTGGAAAATCATAGTCTTTAATATATTCCATCCATCTCCTCTGCCTCATGTTCAACTCCTTCTGAGAAAACAAGTACTGAAGACTACGGTGGTCGGAGTGAACCTCAAACTTCTCTCCATAGAGGTAGTGTCTCCACATCTTCAAAGCTAAAACAACTGCGGCTAACTCGAGATCATGTGTTGCATAGTTCTTCTCATGATCTTTCAACTGCCGTGACCCATATGCAACTACCTTCCCATCTTGCATTAGCACGCATCCAAGCCCAACATTAGAAGCATCGGTAAAAATAGTAAAACCGCCGCTCCCAGATGGCAAAGTAAGGACTGGAGCTGTAGTCAATCTCTTCTTCAGCTCTTGGAAACTAGCCTCACACTTGTCTGTCCAAACATATGGTGCATTCTTCCTTGTCAACTTCGTCAAAGGTGACGCAATCGACGAAAATCCTTGCACAAACCTCCGATAATATCCTGCCAATCCAAGAAAACTCCTGATTTCTGATGCATTCTTCGGTCTATCCCAATTCATGACTGCCTCAATCTTGGACGGGTCCACTGATAATCCTTCCTTAGAGATGATATGACCCAAAAATGTGACTTGGTCCAACCAAAATTCACACTTACTAAGCTTTGCAAACAACTGATTCTCCCTCAATAGCTGGAGTGCTATCCTCAAATGTTCTTCGTGTTCTCCTTTGGTCTTGGAATATACCAAAATATCATCAATAAACACCACTGTAAACTGATCCAAATACTCCGCAAATATTTTGTTCATCAATGCCATGAAAACTGCCGGTGCATTAGTCAGACCAAATGGCATCACTAGAAACTCATAGTGTCCATATCTTGTACGAAAGGCTGTTTTTGGTACATCTGAATCTCTAACCCTCAACTGATGGTAGCCTGACCTCAAATCAATCTTCGAAAAGTAAGCAGCTCCTTGCAACTGATCAAACAATTCATCTATCCTTGGCAACGGATATTTGTTTTTGATGGTCACTTGGTTCAATCTTCTATAGTCAATACACATTCTCATAGAACCATCCTTCTTCTTCACAAACAAAACTGGTGCTCCCCACGGTGACACACTAGGTCTCACAAAACCTTTGTTCAAAAGTTCTTGCAATTGCATCTTCAACTCTCCCAATTCTGCCGGAGCCATTCTGTAAGGTGCGATAGATATCGGAGCGGTCCCCGGTAACAACTCAATAGTGAAGTCTATTTCTCTAATGGGTGGCAATCCTGGTATCTCCTCCGGGAAAACATCCGGAAACTCACAAACAATTGGAATCTCCTCCATCCCTTGGGACCGTTTATCCTCCGTGATAAACGCCAAATAACCCTCACAACCACTTTTTAGAAGCCTATCAGCCTTCAATGCTGAAATAAATCCTGCACCCGAATTACTCCTTTCTCCCTGAAACAACACCCCTTCTTGGGTCTCCTCTAACTTAAAAGTTAGGGTCTTATGAAAATAATCCATAGTAGCATGGTATCCTGCTAACCAATCCATCCCTAGGATGACATCAAAATCCTGCATCTCTAATAAAATGAGATCTGCCGGTAATACTACTTCTCCTATCATGACTGGACAACTAGGGTAAAAAGTTCTACAAACAACTTCCTTACCTAAAGGGGTAGTCACAGTCAGAATGAAACTCAACTCTCTAGCATGCATATCAATCAACATAGCAAATTTTGGAGATAGGAATGAGTGAGTAGAGCCAGGGTCAAACAAAACCTTAGCATCAAAACCACAAACGAGAAGTGTACCTTCCACTACATTGCCTTCAGCCTCCACATCAGCTCTATTGACAGCATAGAGTTGTGCCCTTTGTGGTGGCCTGTTCTGCCCTTGCTGTTGCCTGCCTTGTGGTGCATTCCTATTCTGATTCTGAGGACGCTGATTCTGATTTTGATTCTGCCCTTGCTGACGGACCTGTTGTTGCTGTTGTTGTTGTGGCCTAAACTGTGGCTGAGGTGCCTGTTGTTGTAGTGGCCTTGCTTGATTCTGAACCACTAGCGCATTTTGAGGTGGTGCCTGACGCTGTGCTCCTTGCTGCTGCCTGTTATGTCTATCAGGCCTTGGGCAATCCCTCATTTGGTGGTCCAATGAACCACATCTAAAACATGCTCCCGTGATAGTACGACATTGGGCATTCCCATGATGTTTCCCACAATGGATACAAACATCCGGATTTTGCACATTTTGCTCTTGTCTTGGCCTCTTGTTCTGATTGTTTCTTTGTTGATTGTTCTGCTGCTGGCCTTGACCCTTTCCTTGGTTCTTGACAATCTTGTTGTGAAAGTTCTCAAATTTGTATGCTCTCTTGACAGCTTCTTCAAAGGTAACGGGTGGTACAACCCCGGTAGCATCCCTCTCAATAATCGGGTGAAGTCCCTCAAGGAACTTGGTTATCTTCTTCTCAACAGTGTCTATCAGCTCTGGAGCATACCTTGACAATCTCTCGAATTTTGTAAGGTATTCGAGGACTGTCATGTTCCCTTGTACAAGTTGCTGAAATTCAGCTGCCTTTTGTCTCTTGACATGTGCAGGTACATATTTCTCTCCAAACTGTCTCTTGAAGTTAATCCAAGCTTCTGCATCAGCCATTTCCCTATATTCTGTCCTGACGGTCTTCCACCAAATATCTGCTAAACCCACAAACATAGAGGCTGCAAGCTGTACACGTTCCACACCGGTACATATGAAGATCTCAAATATGTTTTCGGTGTGCTCAAGCCAATCATCTGCTGCCATTGGGTCCTCAGTCCCCAAAAATTCTTTCGGTCCTCTCTTCCTAAACCGCTCATACAATACATTAGGATCATTTCCTCTAATGTTTACCGGACCAGGTGGTGCAACTGGGATTGGTTCCGGTCTCCTCTCCAATATTCCCAACAACTGTGCCTGCATTTGAGCTATCTCCCTAGCATGATCCTCATCTTTCTTAAGCATCTGTTCTTGCAATCTGGTCTGTGTCTCAAATGCTTGTGCTTGGAGCCTAGCCTGATTCTCATTGGCCTGGCGTTGTTGGTCTATCATAGCCTGCATCATCTGTTGGAATTGGTTCTGCATATTGTTGTCCTGAAGTTCTTCTGTACTAAGCCCTGCACTCTCGCTGTTACTGGCAATGTGATTACTGTTTGCTGTTCTTTTGCGAGGTGGCATAACGCTGCAAAACAAATTGTTAGCACATATAAATCAAGTACAGGGTGGTCGCACATTGCTCACACGGTTCTATCTAACGGATCCTCGCCACGTACTTAAGATTTCTAGTTTCTTTTAATTGCCTGAAACATGTCCCGCTCTGATACCAGTCCTGTCGCGACCCCGGACCGAAAGGGGAAAGGATCCGAGTCCGGGAGGTCGGGACGGTGGGTTGATGCCGCGCCACGTGCATCTCTTTGGCTAAAACGCACACGGAATTAAAAGAACATTTATCCGTGCACGTGATTTCCCACAGGGTTCCGCGGTGAGGATTATCTTTACACATCATCTCACATGTAACCATATCAAACACATTTTCATAATTGCGGAAGCGTGTAGTAAACCATATTAATACCATTCAAATCCATAAACAAGACTGATTTATGGTTAACATGATAAGATATCAGGATGAGCAATGATCAAGCATGTTTTCCCCAAAAGTAAAGTTAAGTGTAATTACAAAGTATCAGTTAATTAAAACTCCCAAAATAACGGTCAACAAAGACCGTACAACCAAATGAAATCTAAACCAAAGATATCAAGTTCCCAAGGTGTATCGTTCTCAAGGCAAGGCCGAATGTCTACATGACATCATCGGCTTGCCACTCAATCACTCGTTGCGGTGCACCGACCGCCTCCTCTGGCTCCTCCTCAAAGGCAATAAGCTCGGGACCTGAGTACCAAAATAAATGGATCAGACACGACGGTCTGGCAGGTGGGTGAAAAGACATAACAATAATAAAACAATGATGCTATGCAAGAGTTAAGAAAACTTATGGATAAACAATGAACTTTATAAAAGACAATGTATCATTTCAGAAGAAGTACATATGCAACAAATCCAGTAAGGTAACAAGGATTTGGAAACTGTCAAGATGGCAACCCCACAAGCTAGATCCTCCCTTCACCGAAGTGAAGAGAGCGCATACCCTAACAAGATCATTGTCCTCAGTCACACGAGGTGAGGAGGAACAACTATAAATATTATAATATACATATATATATACTCTGCGGGGCCACGGTAGCGAACCGGGTAAAAACTCTGCACATTCCAGACTGCAGCTGGCTATCGGGAGGGGAAGGAACCCCAAGTCGGAGGATCAAACCGACGAGGTCGTCCAAGCTCAGTGGTGCCGACTCATAGGTCAAATACGATAAATCAAATCATATGCACAGTAAGAAACGGGGTGCCATAGGCACAAATACACATCCATCTCAAGTCGCCATATACCAGTTAGCAAAAGCCAAACACATCACTTTTAGTACTCTTGTAACAGTCCAGTCATATCAAGTTGGTTTGAAATCCCAAAATAAGAGTTTAGTTGAAAATTAAATACAAATAGTTTTTCATACATTTACAGGCCAACAATGGGGTTTCTAGGATTGAATCAGTGCGAATAGGGTCCCGTATGTCGGTTATGATGAAATTTTGGTACTCTTTAAGAGTTAGGGACATTCCGGGTCCTTATACACATTGATCAATCTAGAAAACCTCATGGAGTTTCCACGATGAGGTTCTTCCTTCCTTCGGACTTCATATAATGCCTTACCCATCCTTGAATAGCATTGGACCTCCAAACAATACTTCCACACTACAGCCCTTCACAATATACCCCAATCTTTCGTGGGTTTGAACGCATCATTATAGGTTCAATGTCTTCAAATAAGAAGATAAGGGATAGAGCTGAATTGGACTTGAGTATGGACTTGGGGTGAATCTGGAAAATAGTCCCATAATTCTCTCATTTTACAGTTCATTTTTATTCAGTCCGATCGATCGGACCTGAAGGGCGATCGATCGGTCCTGAAGACCCTCTCACTTATTTACAGTCCGATCGATCGGACCTGATGGGCGATCGATCGGTCCTGCAAACCCTCTCAGTTAATTACAGTCCGATCGATCGGACCTAATGGGCGATCGATCGGTCCTGCAAACCCTCTCAGTTAATTACAGTCCGATCGATCGGACCTGATGGGCGATCGATCGGCCCTGTAGCGAACCTCAACCCATTTGGTTGAATCCTTCTCTTGTCCAACTCCTATCCATTTCCTTTCTTTCCCCTTCTTCCATACATATCTTCACAATTAATTGGGCTATTCCTTGCCTCATTATCTCATCAAATCATCGTTCAAAAATCAATAAGACTAAATCATCAAACATGATAATTCATTAAAACCATCAATGAAGACAAATCAAGATTTTGCATAAAACATGATAAAACACATGAGAATCATTTCATCCACTTGCCTTGGGTCCAATTGCAATTCAATTGAGCTCTAATCACCTCTTAGGCCAAAATCAAACACCTATACACAAAACCCCCAAAACCAAACCCTAAATCAACAAAATCCAAATAAAACAAGACGAAATTCTCCAATAACTGAAATAGAGTTTCCCTAGGGCTAAACAATCGAGATTATAACATTTTTAGGAAAATCACTTACAAGGAAGTTCTTCAAAAAGCAAAGTGTTGTCCAAAGTAAGACTTGGAGTGGGCGGTTATCTTCAAAATTTGTGTCCAGATGAAGGCCTTGAGATGAGGAAGAAGATTGTAGCAACTAATTCTCCATTAGCACTAGTTTAGTGGGTGATTGGAGATGAAGAAGCAAGAAAAGGTAAGGGAAAACCCTTAGGGCTGGGATTTCTCTTCTCCTCTAGGGTTTTTGCCAGAAATGGGAAAAAGAAGAAGAAGCTTTCTATATATAGTAAGTGAGGATGGGGCCCACAACTTAAAGAACTTCTCGGGCTCAAAACATGGTCTTCGGAGCTTCAAACGAATTCGACGAAGAAGACAAAGTTGATCGGCAAAATTTCTAGTTTCCAAAAAGTATATATTTTGCACATTTTGGTGACATTGAAATCGGTGTCCAGATTTTGGGTAAAAAGACCATTTTGCCCTCAATTAGTGAAAAATCGGGTTTAAGGTCCTTGAATGAAAACGATGTCAACATGAAAACTGTAGGGATTAATAAAATAAGTTCAATGGGTTAAAACACGATTCTTGGAAATCATCGGTAAACCCTCAATCTCACATAATTCGTAACAAGAACCCCCAAAGGGTCCCACACATCAAAGGCTCTCCAAATTCCCAAAGCTATTATAAAAGCTATTCTAATCCCCAACTAATCCAAAACCACTAAACACACTTAAAACTAAAACACAACTCAAACAACTCTAAACGAGGTCTCTCGGGTCGGGGTCTTACACTTATCCAATCCCTTTGACATCCTCGATAAATGTTCCCTACCAGATCCCACCTCTAACCCAAACCTCTTTGGTCGCAATCTTCAGGCTCTCTCTGAGGATGCCCCCCCACCAGGCTTTGATCATCCTTTAGACACCCCTCTGGCCAACTCTCCTTCACCCCCTCCAGCCGAACTCCCTCAGGCTATGACCCTTAGGACTACTCCTGCAGGCCCTTCCAAGCATCACTCCAAAGGCAAAGGGAAATCCAAATGCCCAGTCTCTGGTCCAATCACCAGGAGGTCTAGAAGTAAGTTCACCTCCCCCCCCTCCTAACCATGTTAAAGGTCCTTTACTGGAACTGTAGGGGAATAGCTAACTCCCCTACCATTAGAGCTTTGGCTAACCTGATCCGCTCCCATCTCCCTGACTTTATCTTCATCTCTGAACCAATGTCTAGCTTCTCCTCCACCAATTCACTTGGCCTGTTAAACTTGGGTTTTGACACTTTCCACTCAAACCAGCAATCTTTAGCTACACCTAATCTTTGGTGCTTCTCAAAATCTTCCCATCACCTCATTACCTCTGTCCTCAATGCTTCATCCCAGCACCTAACTCTTCTCCTTCAAAACCCAACCTCTGGTCACTCATCCCTTATCACAGGAGTCTATGGATCCACCAATCATACCCTTAGGAAAGACCTTTGGAAAGTATTAATTGACACCTCCCAAACCTCCCATCCCTGGTGTGTTCTAGGTGACTTTAACGCCATCCTCTCCCACCATGAGAAGCTCAGCCTCCGCCAAGCCTCCCCCTCCTCTCTCAAAGACTTCCAGTCGATGGTGTTTCAAGCTGGCCTCTCTGACACTCTCTATTCAGGTAGCAAATTCACTTGGTCCAACAATAGACAAGGCCTCTCCTATGTAGCAGCTAGACTCGACAGAGCTCTAGTGAACTCCCACTGGCTGGACTGTTACCCTGACCCTTCGCTTCTTCACCTCCCTAGGATCTCCTCTGACCACAGTCCTATCCAACTGACCCATTCCAATCTTCCCCCAGCTCCTAAAGCCCCCTTCAAGTTTGAGAATAAATGGCTCCTCCACCCTTCCTTCCTTGATGTCGTTGCATCCAGCTGGGCTACTCCCATTGCTGGAAATCCCCAGTTCATCCTAGCCCAGCAGCTTAAAGCTCTCAAACAGTCCTTGAAAATCTGGAGCAAGGCCACCTATGGCCAAATCCACCAAAACATCCTAGCTGCGGAAGCTTCTGTCCTAAGATGCCAACAGAACTTTGACTCCTCCCCTTCGGATTCTCTTAGGAATGACCTTCTGGCAGCAAAGCTTAGTCTTCATGATGCTCTAAAAGCCCAGGAAATTCATTGGAAACAGAGATCCAGGAACTCTTGGCTCAAGGAGGGAGACTTGAACACTAAGTTCTTCCACCAATCTGCAAAAGCCAGGAGCTCCTTCAACAGAATCAAGCACATTACTGTCAATGGCAACCAGACTGATGACCCCACCATCATCCAAGCTCAAGCGGTGGACTTCTTCTCCAACCTCTACAAACCTCATGATGGCCAGCTTCACCAAATCCTCTTTCAATCTGATAGCCCCAAGGTATCAGACCTGGAAAACACTACCCTTGTTTCTATCCCTGCTGACTCAGAGATCAAAGATGCAGTCTTTGCCCTCAAAAGTAACAGTTCTCCAGGACCAGATGGCTTCAACGGCGCTTTCTTCACAGCAGCTTGGGGAATTATAGGACCTTCAGTAACCTAAGCAGTGCAGCACTTCTTTCAATCCAAGAGAATTCTCAAAGCCTCAAACGCTTTCTTCCTTGCTCTAATCCCAAAAACCAACTCCCCTGCCACCTTTGCTGACTTTAGACCTATTAGCCTGCTGAATTTCTCCTACAAAATCATATCCAAAATCCTATCTTCCAGACTAACAAAGCTCCTCCCAAAACTGATATCCTCCTATCAAGCAGCTTTCATCCCAGGCAGATCAATCCAACACCATGCAGCCTTGACCTTCGAGTTATTCCAGAAGCTCAATTCCAAGCTCAGTAAAGGTTCCCTTTGCCTCAAGCTAGACATTTCCAAAGCTTTTGACAAGCTCAATTGGCAATTCCTTTTCTCTGCTCTCAGGTTTTTCAACTTCTCTGAAGATTGGATCTCCCTCATGCGAGAATGTATTTGCACAACCAGATGCTCTGTCTTGATCAACCGAACCCCTCATGGTTTTTTCAGCACCCACTGCGGTCTTCGACAAGGTGACCCACTATCACCTTACCTGTTTATCCTTGCTGAGGAAATTCTCAGCCTTCATCTCCACAACCTGCATTCTCAAAGGACCATCCTTCCCCTATCCTCAGTTCCCTCCACTCCTTGCCACCTCCTCTATGCGGATGACATAATCATCTTTATGAAAGGTACCACCTCAGGAGTGCTAGCTCTTCAAGATCTGCTGGAGCTTTACCAAACCTCCTCTGGCCAGCAAATAAACCTTCGCAAGAGTCAGCTCTTCATTGGCAAATGTGGGATTCGTAGAAAGTCCAGAATCTGCTCTATCCTTGGTCTGCAGGAGAGCCAGGCTCAGCTAAAATATTTGGGATTTCCTATAGTTTTTGGCACTCCGAAGCAAGCTCACTTCCTCCCTCTGCTAGATTCCCTTCTCGCAAGGCTGTCAGCTTGGAAAGCCAAATTTCTCTCTTTTGCAGGCAGACTGATCCTCATTAAGCACGTCCTCTCCTGTATCCCATTACACACAGCCTCCATCCTTCCACTCCCTCTCTCTATATGTAAAGCCATTGAAAGATTGATGAGAAGGTTCCTTTGGTCTGGCAGTGCCCCCTCCTCTAAGATCAACCACGTCAATTGGTCCCAAGTTACCCTCCCAAAGTCAGAAGGAGGCCTCGGCATCAGAAGGATCAGCGAAGTCAACAACGCAGCTTTCATCAAGTTGGGCTGGCAGGCTTCCACCATGAACACCATCTGGTCTGCATGGTTCAGGGACCGTTACTTCAAGCTCAGCAACATCTGGAACCCTGCAAATACCATCTATGGCTCCTGCATTTGGAGAAAAGTTCGTCGTCTTGCTCATCTTTTTCACCAGGGCAGTGCCGGGCCTTTGGCAATGGTAAAGACATCAACCTCTGGCATGACACATGGTGTGGAGACAGACCTCTCTCTGCAGTCTTCCCCAATCTACACTTTCCTCTGGATCAAAGGCTGGCCTCCCTCTTCCACTCTGGCTCTTGGCATATCCCCCTGAATTTGCCAACTCCTGTTCAGGACCTGCTCGCCAATGCTACCTCTTTCCTCTCTCCCAACCATGCTGACAAAGACAATCTTTACTGGAAAGAGTCTACCGATGGCCAGTTATCCCTGAAAAAGGCTTGGAATGTAATCAGACAGAGGGGTATCATCCTAAAATGGCCTTCTCTCATTTGGAACGGTATCTCCCTTCCCAGAGTCAGCTGTTTTGGATGGAGACTAATGCTAAATAGAACACCCACTGATTCGCGTCTGCAGCAACTCGGGTTCTCCTTACCTTCAAGATGCAGTCTCTGTCTCAGCGGAGAAGATTCAACCAGCCACCTTTTCTTCTCCTGCTCTTTTGCTCATTCTCTCTGGCAATGGCTGCTGGTCTCCTCAAATGCTTTGCACCCGCCCTCCTGCTCTGCCTCTTCAATTTGGCATGCTCTTTCGACAGGAAATGACTCAGCTGGGAGGCACTTCATGGCAGCAGTCTTTCTCTCAGTTCTTCATACTATCTGGAAGGCAAGAAATGCAGCTATTTTTGAAGATCATCATCCTTCCCTTAATCAGATCTTACTTAATCTGCATGATGATCTGGGTATCTCTCTGAAAAGGATCTCAAAACCTTTTGGCAGCCATCAACTCACCTCCCTCTTCAGATTTTTGAATATACCTGTAAATCAAAATTACAACTGAATTCTCCCTGGCTTTTGTATCTTCTCAGGGTCTTTTGGCTTTTCTTCTCTTGTATTTTCCCTTTCATTGAGGCTTCCTTGGCCTCTGTATTCTTTCTTCTCTTTCTTTAATACAATTACCCTTTAAACAAAAAAAAATTGTATTGTCTTAACGCCCCAGCAATTCACAGAATCAATGGAAATTATTTGAGATGACTAATCTATATAATAAGGGAGCTTAGTTTTTAAATCCTTGGATATTTTGGACCCTTGGATTTATGTATATATTTCTATACATAAATCCTAAGGCTGAGAAGAGATTCAAGATCGGAGTGCCATTGGTTTTATGTGAAATTACGGGAGTGTCCTTGGTTTTATGTGAAATTACGAAACGTGCCATTATCTTTTCAAAACTTCTATGCAAGTAAAGATATGATTAAATACACGGCTATGATTGCAATTGAGTGATTGAACGGTGTGAAATTTGGGCCCACAACTTACCAATTTGCCCCTTCACATATATAAGCTGTTTTTCACGGATTGTGGAATCTGAGCTAACTTGGATTATTTTGGTAGCAGATGCAAACGTGACTTGCATGCAATTGAACTAGACTGCTTATAGTAGTGGGCCACTCTGATTTTCAATGGTGGTTAAACAAAGGTTCAATTGGCTAGGCTGTTTTACCTAAAAAAAATCCGACCAGGCTTGATTTGAAGCTGATTGATCCGATGGGCCACATAGAAAATTTGGGTTAAATTTTTTAAATTATGGGCGGTGTTGGTTTGATTTTTCCCATATTTAATTGTGCTCAAAACGTGGTGCGCCGTGCCTTCAGGCACGGGCAATGACTAGTGAATCTACAAGGTAGATCAGAACAGCAATTTCTATGATGCATTTTAGGGCTACTAGTTTAAGTAACTAGAATGGTGACCATAGACGAACTTTCTTTGAATGAATTACACAGTGAACAGCTTGGTGAAAAACTAGTTCTATAAAGCTAATCCTATATAGAGGTGACAGCAGCTTGTTATATAATTAAACTAGCAACAAACGCCCGTGTTAAGCCCGGGCCAAAAATAAAAATATATTAAAAATTTAAGGATTATTTTAAAATATTATTAAGATAAAATAAGTCTAAAAGAAAGAAATATATTATCTTTGAATATTAGAATCTTTTAAATAAAAATAAATATAAAATGAGAAGTAAACTTACATAAATAACGACCTCTTGAATTTAAAGGCATTGATCATTACACAAGTATGAATGTGTGTCTATATAGGGGTAGCTCTCCTAAGCTAAAACTTAGGTTAAGGTAAGTTGAAGTTTGTGGTGGGGCCCACCTGGCGACCCACATGGGGGTGGTGATGGGGGGATCTCAAGGACTCCCTGGGACCCTTCTCTTTGCAAAAAATTAGTCACAACCGTTGTTTCTACCATCTCCATCTAGCCCCAAAAGTTTAATGGTCAATAATCCATTCGAATCGGTACACAGTCGATCCAACGGTCCAGTAAATCCGGATATGACCAAAAGCTAGTGGACATGTACAATTTAGAGAGGTCGTGTGTTTGGTCCATTTGGATGGACCAAGGGTGGGCCCCACAAGCGTAAGTTTACATAATTAAATGGAGAGTATGGTGCTAAAAAACTATAATAAAATATGTGATTCTTTTATGAGATATTATCGGAAAAGAACAGATTTTATAGAAATAAATAAGTAGTTTATATGTAGTATAGGGAGCCCCTCTCCTCAGCTAAAGCTGAGGAGAGAAGCTCCGCTCATCACGTGGAAAGGCCATCGCTGGAACCGACTTAAATCTGTATTCAAGTGACTCATGTGAGGACCCTGCCCAAAAGGATTTCATTTCCCGCTCTCCATCTTGAGGCCAAAAGCAAAACACGATCTTGATTTTTGCCTGGCTCTCTCTCTCTCTCTCTCTCTCTCCCTCTCTCATCTCTCTCTCTTCTCTCTCCCACGATCCTTGATTTTTGCCTGGCTCTTCTCTCTCTCTCTCTATCTCTCTCTCTCTCTCTCTCCTCTCTCTCTCTCTCGCTCTCTCTCTCTCTCTCTCTCTCTCTCGATCTATTCCCCCATTTCCATTGATGGCACTCTCTCTCTCTCCATTCGCGGCGATCGTACTGCCGGCGGAGACACTCCTCCGACACTTTTTCCTTTCCCCCATCGCTGGGTCTCCTCTCTCTCTCTACCATTTCGCCCTGCCCTGGAACCTATTTTCATATGCGAGGCATGGATCTCTCTCCCGCGACGATCTCCCTCCGGCAACGCAGTCTCTCTCCGGCGGCGCCCCTTCTCCCGCCCCGAGCTTCCAGCGACCGTCTCGAAGAGGTATGCCTTTTCTTTCTTCTTTCTTTATTTTTTCCCCTATTTTCTTTCCCTGTCCCCTCTCTCTCTCTGGAGTCTGAGTTTGATATGGGGTTTGGATGGCTTGGATTAAGGAACATTTGTGTGTTCCGGCAGGTTTCGGACGGTTCTGAAAAAAAAATAGTCTGTGTTGAAACTGTCCACATAGGGAATGTTATATATGGTGTTCTTCTGGGTATTTTTTTTTTTTGTTTTTGATTTTTTTTTATCTTTTCTAGTCAGCCCATTGCTCCAATGGCTTTTGTGTTTTGTTTATTATCTATCTATCTTTAGGCCAACTGGGTGATCAATGTGGATATTTATATATGCCCATATGTGCAGTGAAGTCATGGTGTTCTTCTATTTTTTTTTTTCTTTATTATGTTGGTCCTTTTTAGTCAGCTCTATGTGCATTAGGTGTTTGACAAAATGCCACAGTGATCGGAAATCTGCTTAATTTTCTTTTTTTTAATTTGAGAAAGCTTGCAGAGTCCACCCCACAAAATGGGGCTAGTCTTGTTCAGAACATAAGGGAATGGAAGTGTGCCTTTAACCTTGTGGCATTTTGGACCCTGATCCTGTTGCTTAGTAATGGCAAACCGGTTGTTGGAATCTATACAATGTAAACCTGACCTTAAATTTCTTTTTATTGGAAAAGGATGAACTGATGGCCTGCATTTGATTATAATTAGTCATTTGTGAATGATAATGGAGAGGACCTACTGACCACCTAGCAACCTGGAATTGTTGGTTCTTTTCTTTTGAGTGGATTAACTATATGATGATTATATGACCAAAGAAGGCTGTTGCCATCAAGTGTATTTTAAATTTTGTAGTTTTCAAGTATGATACTTTGATTCAGGGTAGGCTTGTTTGGTGTTGGTTAGGGATTGGTGGTTAGGGATTGGCACAGGACTGGATTTGAAACCATTGACTCTTTCATCTTCTGGATTTTGAAACTGGATTTTTTTAATGGCTATTTAATAAATGGCTTGAAGCAATGTTGGGTGGTCCACCAAGAGGAATTATAACAGATTTGGATTTGGCGATGATAAAGGCCATACAAAAAGTCATGCTGAACACTACTCATCGGTATTGCCTATGGCACATTCTGGACAAATGACCAACAAATTTAGGTGGGGTTTCTATTCAAAATGAAGGTTTGATTGATCTATGTTCAAGGTTGAATTTTTTTTTCAATCCATTACAATTGCGATTTTTTTATATGTGATGTGGTTTTCATGTTATGGGAATAAATTTATATTCTCTAATTCTACTTATGACTTTTTTTTGTTTATGTTTATGTATAGGAAAAAAGTGGTCATCACCTCAGAGAGCTTGAACAAGAACTCTACTCTTATAGGCCTGAAGGGTTTGAAAGATGGCATGGAGGATTTGGCTCAGATGGAGTTTTATGAGAGACTGACTCCATTTAATGGAGTCCAACTTGGAAGAGGCTGGGGATCATGAATTAATGGATTTTATGTTTCTTTATATCTTTTTCCTTGGAACCTATTATTCATGGACTTCAGATTGTACACAACAACACAACACTCTTAATAAAAATGTATTTTGATTGAGATCAATAATGTAATTTTTATTATTTTCAATTGTTTATTTTTTACCCTGATTTACAGACTTTTGAGCATATGTTTGATATATGTTTGTGAGAGATCGAATGTTTGATATATTTTATGTAAGTTTAATTGTATGGGATTGTCCTCTTTTGGCCTGCAGATGATATGCTGTGGATGACTAGTTCATACGGAATTTTGAGTTTCCTTGAGAACTCTCTCTCTTTCTCTCATTCCTTGCATATTCTTGTGATGAAGGATTCCCCAACAGGTATCGCATTCAACTATGTTGAAAATGCACCCATTCCATTTCATCCATTTCAGGCATCTTAACGGGAATGTTCCGATGACAATCTGTCATGAAATATAGAGCAGAGTTTACAAACTCAACAGCAATAACCACACATTTGATAGAATCACATTTAAACTTATGACTCAAACAATAAAATTAAAATGTGCAGGAAAATCTGATACATTCAATACTGGAATCTGATACATCATTTTTTATTTACAAGAAAAAATACAATTGAATCATCATTTTTACATAAACCTTCAACATTCAACCCCTTCAACATGTATCATTGAACACTTCAAAATCTTTATTTAAATGGCATTGAACACTTCGAAATCTTCAAAGTTTGCAACTATTTACTCCTCTGTGTCGTCTATACTCCGGTTGTCATTGAACCTGTACAATGAAAAACATTATTAAAAAAACAAGACCCATGCTAGATGCTGCATAATAAATTGTGAATGTGATTTTGAGCAACATGGACATAATTAAAAGTAGGCTACTAATAAAAGTAGAGATGGAGGTGGAGGGTGCCAAGACGATGGAAAGAGATGAACAATCTCATAATGATATTGAAAATACAAAGATTAATGATAGATAAATGGAAAATCTGCCTAGAACGAATAAGTATTGACCCAGATCTAAAAAATAAAATACTTACTCGGTTCTGCAGTCTGAGACATCATAAACAAAAACTTCCATAAAAAACTAAATCACAAGATCGTTCGTATTCTTTCTTGAATACCCACACGACCCAAATCACAACAAATAATCCAGAAAAGATACAACTCTACAGTTGCATTATTTTCCAAAAAAAAAAACACATTTTTTGGGGGCAGATTCAGAAAAAACCTATCTCCAAAAGAAATGAATAGAAGAAATCACATAATAAGGAGAAATCATATAACCCACTTTAGAATTGTAAAAAGATGAAAACCCACAAACTCTACTTCAAGAAATATAAATATTAGAGATCTTCGAAAAAGAAGGAGAGAGAATACTCTAATACAAGGGTGCGGAACATACAGAGAGAATCGTTTGTGGGGAGGGAGGGGAGAGAGTACCTGCCACTGCCCGGGGTAGATGAGATCTGGAAAAAGATGGGAGGACAGGGCTCTGTAGCCGAGAGATGGGGAGGGACAAAGGAGATGGCGTCAGGGAGCTTTGCAGACGACGTCGTGCGAGAGGGAGAGAGGCCACGCATGGATAGGGGCGGAGATGGTCGCGCAGCTGGCGTCGAGAGGCAGAGACGAGAGAGCGAGAGTTACAGCGAGAGAGGCGTTGCCTTTAGGGAGAGTTGCAGCGAGAGAGAGACGTTCAATTGATCTTCAGGCGAGAGGGATGACATTCGGGAGAAAGACCTGCAGCGACAGAGAGTTTCTCGATTAGGTTTAGCTTCAGGCGAAAGGGGGAAATGAGTTTTGATGTGCGCGGGCCCTTTGACGATCGATGGAGAGAAACGCTAAGGCCTGACGAAAGGAGCGTCGCCGGAGAGAATCGATCTTACGAGGGGGAGGATCGTGCATGGCCGAAGGAATGGAGAGAGAGAGGATAGCCAGCGATGGAAATGGGGAAAGGGCGAAATTCGTTAATGGATTTGATTTTGGCCACAGATTGGAGAGCGGGGAAGTGAAGAAGGCTTGGGCGGGCTCCACATTTTCATCTCCTCATCGATGAGTCGCACATGGTGAGCGGAGCTTCTCCTCAGCTCCCTATATTATATATATATAACTTTAATAAAAAAGAAAAAATAACTTAGTGGGGTCACATGATGTAACATCTAACGGTGGGCCTCATATCCTAATTCCTTCAAGGTATGTCCAATTGGACAGTAAGACCTTGCTGATGTGTCATTCCGAAGATCCTTAGTGGGGTCACATGATGTAACATCTAAAGATATGCCCATATCCAAAGGTGTGTCCAATTGAATATTTGGTCAGTAGGCCCTTGTTGATGTGGTGTTCCAAGGAGCATTGGTGGGGTCACATGATGTAATATTTAAAAGTGGGACTCTTATCCTAATTCATTAAGGTGCATCATGATGTGTTTAAAGGTCGCCTTATCTACAACAATTATTAAAGGTAGGTCTCATATCAACCCTTATATTATTTCATGTATATATAATTAGAAATGAAATGTATTTTTAATATGCATTTTAATAAAAAATAAAATTGATCATTAGAGTCCATTATTTTTTGTTCGTTGAATGTTGGATTCTACCTTGTACTTAACGGTCTAGATCATGAAACTAATGGTCTTGATACAACTCCATATTGGTTGGTCCCTTGTGTTGGGTGTTGCATCATCCGTGCCGTTGGTTTGATGGGTCAAGCTGGAAGGTGTCTATCAATCGGGAGATCAAAGTGGTCCCCACAAATCCATCTGTTGTTTCTACTTTATGTGGATGATTGATCTATTCTCAGATCATGATAATTTAGTCCTGCCCATTCTCTCTGACTGCCAACACCATTAAAGTGGGCCCCACAGACCTCTATTAAATGGAGTTGATTTTAATCTTGTGAGTGATCGAGATTTTAGGGAGAACAAATCCAAGGAGTTTTGTCGCTAGAGTGTGATCTAGATTTAAGGGATTAGATTTAAGATCATAACTATTCCTAGGATTAAGGGAGGGGATTTAAGGAGATTTGTTTGGATTAAGATTTTAAGGGAGGAAACTTGTTTGGGAGGAGTGCAGTGGCCCACATTAAACCCAAAGCTCCGGGTGATTTTATAAGGACAAAATTAGCGAAAGGTCCCTATAAGTCTATGTTTTCAGCCTCCAGTCCAAGGAAAAACTTTATAAGGTCTCTGGTCCACTCAGCTAGACTTTTTCCAGCCTTAGGTCCCTGTGCACACATGTTTTCATTCTTCAAGACTAAAATACCCATGTAACTGACGCATCATGGAATGAAGGGGTCCTCAACCTGTAACGCTTTTTCAGCAACGTGTCACGATTATGTAGCCTCGGATTACTCTTGACGTGAACGGCCCGGATCTAGCGCCACGTGGAGGGTTAGACATTAAAAAAAAAACAGAAGAAGAGAAGGAAAGGAAATGGATGGAGATATCGTGCTTCCATAGGAGAGGAGTGAAGCGAGGGAGGGGTTGGTTGAGGACGACCAGGGCGTACGTTAGAGCAGGGCAGGAGTTGGGTGGAATGGAAGGGAGGAGAAAGCTTGAGGCGTGGGACATCGGGTCTATTGCTAAACTGCGCCAAAATTTTCCTGCTCTCCCTGCTCTTCTCTCTTCTGTCTCCTATGCGGTGGTCTTATATATAGAAATAAGAAAATGAAGAGGATTCATTGACCAGAAGAGGGGGTGGTTTGGTTAGGTATAATTGAGATTAGTCATGTTTTGTTTGAAAGGTCAAAGCTTTGGCGGTGGGTATTAGTGCGAGCCACTGTTTTTTGAGTGGGATTCGCATTTGTGATTTTAAGATGTGACTGGAGATTTTAATTGTTCACCTTACCTTTGAGTTTATAGAAATTAGGAAAAGGCCTTGATTGTTTTATAAACTCAATTCATCACCTATGCTACAGAAGTTGGAGTTTTGTGTCAGTTCGGGTCAGGTCATGTTGATTTTTTGTCAAATTTATCTGAGTTTCTGTGAAATTTATCTGAGTTTCTGTCAAATTTATCTGAGTTCTGTGAAATTTATCTGAATTTCTGTCAAATTTATCTGAGTTCTAAAATAAATTTATCTGAACAGAACTCAGATAAATTTCACAACAATTCAGATAAATTTGTCAAAAACTCATATAAACTATACAAAAACTCAGATAAATTTTCTTTTGAGTAAAACCTGCAACTAAGCTCTTCTATCTCCTCTCCCTCACCAATCGTCGCTCTCTATCCTACAATCTCCCACTTGGCACAAATGCCACTTGGTATCAGAGCTTGGTACCGTGCGTTTCGACGGTTTGGATCACGAAGTCACGATTTAGATCGGAGTAGATCGAAGACTTTCGTAGGGCAGATGGCCCTTCGTTTTTGTTTTCTGCAACTCGTTGGAAGGAAGAGGATGACTGGCGTTTTCTTGTTGGGCACATAAATCGTAAGTACGTCATCGGTAAGGGAGAAGTCTTCCCATTTACTTCTTTGTGTTGCCTCGAGTTCCGCACGCCAGCAGGAAAAGCACCAAAGAGAACACGTCTTGTTTTCTTTTGTATTTTTCTCATCACGTCTCGAAATCCGCGCGTCATCAGGATAAAGAGGAAGACTAACCCACGTGCTGCTGTTTCCTTCTTCTCTTGGGACGCATGCCAGAAAGGAACAAACGGCTGATGCAAGTGTGTAACAGTTTGGGTTACTTAAAGATAGGGGCAAATTGGTCATTTCAGGTATGAATAAGTGTGAGAGGGACCTTTGGCTGCATGACTTTTTTTTGTGGACCTAAGGCAACAAAGTGACATGTTCAGGGACCTCTCGCCGAATGCCCCTTTTATAAGTATTTTTCTGAAATGTGAGACTTTTTAGGGATGACGCGGCACCCCTCACAGCCCACCTCCCCCTTTGCTTTAATATATATAATTTTATTTTAAGGGAGGAAACTTGTTTGGGAGGAGTGTAGTGGCCCACATTAAACCCAAAGCTCTGTGTGATTTTATAAGTACTAGTAGAGTAGGCCTGCGCCCAATGCAGGCCATGATAAAAAGTAAATAATATTTTAATTAGAGAAATTTATAATTTTTAAATAAATTATAAATAAAAATTAATATATAAGTGATAATATAAACACATTTAAAACTGAACTTAAAAAATCAAGGTAAAAAAATAAGACTCCCATACATGATTGGGGGCCCCTAGCAAATTGGCTATGATCATCCAATCAAGGTGATGTTTAGGCCATATGTGCATAGTGGGGCACTCTCATCATTGTACACTTCTCGTGGAGGTGGATCGATCTTGCAATGCACTGTGTAATGGGGCCCATTTATGGATTTTCTGACTCCCATTAAAAAACGGGTTTATGGAGAGGTTTTAGAGAGATTTTAGGGAGGAGAAAACGTATATGTAGAGGGAGAGATTTTAGGGTATCGAAGGGCAATTCCGGAATAAAGGGATACAAAAAGTTTGAGGACGCGCCACGTGTCGCTCTCCGGAGAATCACCTGCTGTCTTTTATTATATAACTAGCGCTTCAGGGCCCACGCCCAACGCAGGCCTTTAATTCATAATGGGAAAATCCAATTTAAGTTAAAAGTAGACACCTAGTAAACATACAAACTACATTTAATACATGGGTTGTGCCGAACAAAAAGGGATTAATATGTGATCGTTACAAATTTAAAATGAAAAAATAAAGGAAGATAGAAAAATTAAATTACAAAGTTTGATCTCATATAATATCAACCCGATTCAAAGTTTGACCATTTCATTGTTAGAGCTATATGACAGACCAATGATCCATGGGTCAACCAACTTTTGGGCCCAACCCATATTCAGTTTTTATTTTACCTTATTTAGACTTGTTTATTTTAGTGACTTATGTTTTAAGTATGGATATTTTAATAAATAATATTAATAAAAAAGGAATGAATGTAAAGAATAAATAGAAAAAATGAAAAATAGAAATCTAAATAAACCGGCCTCTTCATCAAATTATAATAATAAAAATAAAAGAAAAAACCTGCTGCTTTACAATATATAACTAGCGCTTGTGGGCCCACATTCATAATGGGAAAATCTAATTTAAGTTAAAAGTAAACACCAAGTACATATGAAACTACACATTTTGGAAAATTAATAAGGGGTAGCAAAATGATAAAATCTCAGGACAATTTAAAACAATATAAATGATGAAAAAAAATGACAACTTATAAACAATAAAAAATGAAAGAAATAAACTTCTCCAAATGACCCATTTAATATATGAATTCAGTTTTTTTAGGTATTTCTACCAAACTAACCCAAAGATTATACAAAATGACTAACTTTATTACTATGACCCACCAACCTAACCTGAACTTCCATGTTACATCCACTTCATTATTATGACCCACCAACCTAACATAAAATTCTATGCTACATCCACTACAAGAAAAACTGTTTGTAGCGGCAGACAGCGGCCGCCGGTAAAAGCGATATATACCACCGGTAAAAGTAATAGCACGGTTTGACTGGCCGCCGGTGGGTGTCGGTACATGTCCGGACGGTAAAGGCTTGGGCGGCGTCCACTGGCCGCCGCTATTGCTATTTATTGCGGCGGTCCTGACTGCCGGTAAAAGAAATCCGTCGCGTAGGAAGACGACGAAGAAAACTTATAGCGGCGCCCATTGGCCGCCGGTAATAATTAAAATGGCCGCCGCTGAAAAAAAATTTTAGCGACGGCCGTTTGAGCGCCG
This sequence comes from Litsea cubeba, assembly GCA_012931725.1. Lineage (NCBI taxonomy): Eukaryota > Viridiplantae > Streptophyta > Magnoliopsida > Laurales > Lauraceae > Litsea > Litsea cubeba. Next base: position 111,960,728 of record CM022946.1, read on the forward strand.
TTAAAAGCAGGATTTATATATGACAATATATTTTTAGCGGCGGTCATGTGGCCGCCGCTAAAAGCATTTTTAAAAAAAAAAAATATAACCCCACATTAATCACAAAAATACCTGCCAATAATTTACAAAGATCCATCTTTGCATATTCTTCACACATCTAACAAATTAATCTATAGAAGTACATCGATAACAGTAAATATATAAAACTCAACAAATAAATAGTATTTATTCAACATACATCAATAAAAATCCCATGCTCCCATGCTAATACTTACAGATGATCCTTACAATTGATCTACAAAGGTAAATGTACAATTCAGATAGGATTACTAAGTAGGAACCAAAATAGATCACATGAACAGAAGAACTAACACATCACATGAACAGAATCAAAATTGAAAGACGGAAAAAAAAAAGCATGTCATCTACATAAAGAAAAATATTAGATCAGCATAAATGGTGAATAAGTTTACTTAAAAAAAAAGTAAAGTTATATGCTAATCCAACATATTTTTCAAGAACAGCAAAGGGCAAGCCATACGCATCAAGGAATAATCCAGCATCACCAAGGCACTTCACTTTGGTATTTTTTGGAAATAGTTCCCGGAACTCGTCATAGTTTGATCCCAACGGATAAAACTGTTGGTAATTCCCACTTTCTGACGCATAATTTATATATAACTATTTGGTCAAACTATTTGTAACGGTTGATATCCGTTACTAAGTATTCTATTTGTAACGGTTTATATCCGTTACTAAGTATTTGTTGTTTTAAAAAAAAAAACAATGGAATTTCCTGATCCATTTCTGACAAGCCACATACAGTACTTCTGACTACATAGATACTCTCTCATCTGCATGTGTACCACAAATCCCACAATGTGAATATAATTATCCCATGCATAGAGTTAGGATGTGCATAAAAATATGGCAATGAAGTTATATAAAATCCATGGTAACTCTATCATACAATTAAAAAGTGCACAAAGACACATACCTTAAGTGTTTCTCTAATGAAAACTACGAATGCACCCTTCAGAGGATCAACTTGGAACCATTTGTTTCACTATTTGGAGAAAGAAGCAGCTAAAGATAAATCAATGGTGAAGATGATGATGCCATTGCCATCTTATGGAACAATCAACAGATATTTGGCATAAGTATTAACTTCAGCCAAAAATCAAACTCAATCATATAAATATTGAATTTAATTTAGGTTAAGTTGCATAAATGGCAGATAGTAGGGCTCATGGTTGTCCAGGACGCTAAACCAGGTTTAGCAAGTGGAAAAGCATTGACAATGAGTACACTTGGAAAACATGTTTTAAGAATTTTATTGGAATTTCTGTCCAAACCAAGATTTCCTAGATTTTGTAAATTGTAACTTCGCAACTTTGTCCATTTGTATGGTCAGTCACATTAAATAGCCAAACTTTCAATCCTCTTTTAGACAAGTCTTAGGTCAATTATCTTCCTCATATATAAAGAATGTACTTTAGTTAAGTTTCTATGTTTCTATAATGCATGCATATGCAGCAGGTGTGAATGAGTGAAAATGTGGTTAAGCTTCAGCTGATAGTTTGTGAATGGTTTGCAGGTGCAATGGTTATATGACAGGGCATGATAGCATGCGGTACTTACATATCATGAAAAGTTTCTTGTTTCTATAAAACATGCATATACAGGTGAATGATATGCAGGTGTAATGTATATATGACAGAGCATGTAAGCCTGCTGTACTACAAAGTAGTGTACTAGTGTGTGGTTCTTAGGGGGTGTTCAGAAATGGTGAAGACCCCATGGGAGAAAAGGCATACTTTGGTGACTCAGGTTTCAGCCAATTGACTTCAGAACCTCACATTTCAGAGGGGAAATGTCACCCTCATATGCCGGGGTTTCTCCTCCAGTGGTTAAATGATTTCTCACTAAAACTTTTGGCAAGCACAATTTTTACTTACAAAAACCAATCTTCTTTTCAGAGAGAGGTATTTCTCCTTCCAAATTTATCTCCAATAATAAAGGATATCTGCACCCCCCCGTGGATCCCACCTCTTCTATTTCTACCTTATATTTCTCATCCTCTATTGTTCTCCACACTTCCCCACTTGGTAGATTAACTACTTTTCTCTTTCAACCACATCCAAATGTCCAGTAATTTTAAATGCATGTATTATTATGGCACATCTAGTCAATGAACTATTGTGTTTGATTACTCATTATTGTTGTTTAGTTCATATGCATTGGGAATTTAGAAAAACCAACAGGCAGTTTCATCCTCTGATAACTCGACATTTGGTAAGTCATTTTTTGTTACTAGAGAACGAGGTTTTAAAAACACACCATCTAGTTCAGTCATTTAACCACACAAGGATTGATTGATTTTTGTTCTTTAGTACATATGCCACTGTAATCTAATTAATATAAGATAAAAGGATTTATCTTTGCACGGCTACAAAATTTTTCATAGAAATACAGCCATGTGCTCAGACTCTTTACATGCAAAAGATCTAAATGAAGAGCGGTGAAATAACTACATACGACCATTCATCTCACGGAAAAAAGCATCTCAAATTGGAAGATCCTACTCTATTGAAGAGTAGTCTTCTAGATGGTTAAGAGAAAATAAAATGGTCCGAATTTAATGAAATATGCGTACAAGAAGATGTAGGATTGCTTGAATGAAAATGTTTTTTGTGAAATCCCTGATCTACATGGAAATGATCAGATTCAGTCTAAATCAACAAAATTGGGCACTGCTTATATGGAGCTGGGCACCTTTGGACACTAATCACAGCCGGAGGCACAAGACAACAAAATTCCTTATTAACAATGTGAGCAGACATTTAATTTTGCTGCCAATATTAGGTAATCTGGCGGACCTTTATAATAGCAGTCCATGAACCAAGCCTGGTTGGTTACTTCAGTCAGCCAAGTTAAATTTGGTGACTCAACCCAGTATCCAAGTAAAAGGCATTGGAGCATGCATGACTAGGCTTTCGCAAGGCCCAATCTATAGATACATTATGAAGATAGAATAGCAAAATTACCATCACCAGCACACAAGTTGCAAGTAGCAGCTATTGCGATTGGGGATGTTCGCCAGAAAACTGCAGTAGTCAATGTTAAAGTGCAAGCATAGTATAATGGTCCCCTCAGAAGTTCCCTAAAAGCATCAAGAGTTAAACAAATTATAAAGAACAGACACAGAGACAGATACAGTTAAGAGTTATGACTTCTAGTTATGATAATGTAAATCAAAGCATGCAAAAAGTTAACAAAATATAAAGGAATGTTGCACATACATAGTATCACTTACTCATCTCCCTATTAAAAACAAAAGAAACAGAGAAGATCATTCAGAACAGGTTTGCCAAGTGTCACAGGTGCTTTCTCCCAATTTTCAAAAATGAAAAGATTAAAACATAGTTCTTCAAATGTAATAATAGCCTTCAATAAATAAAAAGAGCAAGATTATCATGGATACAAATGCTCAACCCTCCTCCAAACAAATAAGTAATGAGTTCAAGTCATATTCCCTATTTATAAATAAATAAGTAATGATATATACCTGAAAGACAACACCAAATGAACCAGTGCCCACCACTCTGCCATGTATGAGACTGTCTGCCATGACACCACCCAAGTAAAAATCAAATTTAAAGAATAGAAATATGGACACTCACTTCACTACCATCATCTAACCTCCCAATAGAAATGCATGATATTAGTAGCTCATCAATTTAAATAATTCATTAAATTACTGAATCAATTATGTAAAAGAAATTACTTTATACCTGAGATGAACTCTCATAACAAGTGGAAGAATGTTGCATCCCATCAGGGACCATGTGCACCAATTGAAAATAAATTAGGACAGTTTGTCCTAATGTTGTTGCCTTTTTCAGAGCTATAAGTGAGGATCAAGGAAGTGGCTAAGTGGTAGCAGCCAAGGCCTTCTTGGTCCCTGTTACAATGCATGAGATGAGGATTAGGACTGTCATTATAAAGCCAGGCATCCAGTCCTATCATGATTCAATGCACGAACTCAATCATGGACAGGGAGAGGGATGGAAATTTTGGTAGTGGGATAGTGGGCAGCTTTGATATCCTGTTCCAATGACAACAGGAAAGTTCAACCAGTCCTATCATGATTCAATGCACGAACTCAATCATGGACAGGGAGAGGGATGGAAATTTTGGTAGTGGGATAGTGGGCAGCTTTGATATCCTGTTCCAATGACAACAGGAAAGTTCAGTAGTGGGACACTCAAAAAGGAGGAGAATCTCCTATCATCAGTGTGCAATGTGGCCCACGTGATGAGAGCATCTTATCAAGTTCGGTTCCCCTGTCTCGTCTCTTGGAGGCTTCTCTTGTAACAGATACATGGAACTCCACCTTGTGGCTCACATAATTGTAATGGGACAATTCAAATTGAATTTTATCCCCCCAGTTATGTATTCTTAAGAAAAAAAAATTTAATGTCAACAATAACACTTCTAGATTAGAATGACATTCATAAGCGGGTTCATAAATGAAACGATCCAAGTACAGAGTTATAATTGCCAGACCGAGAGAAATAAGGAACTACGGCTTTCACATGACCTGGTGGAACTACTTGGTTCAGATAAGGTGACCTGCAGAAGTGTTTGTGCAACATCCTAATGAAAACACTATCGTCTGCATTTCATTGTTCCTCTTCAAGTGAATAATGCTTTGGCTCCATAACTGATTGGTCAAAGGTTAACACTAAATTTGATGAAGCACAAGCAGATAGGATTAATGATACATACGATCAATCAGTGGAGGAAATACCTATATATTACATGTCCTAAATACTGTTTCATTGTTACTCTTCCTCTTGTCGGGCCAGATCCAGACTTCCCCATTACAGGATCCGAAAAATGATGGTATACCCAAATTCACAGCCCTGCACGAGCCCATATTAGTAAAACACACCAACTTACTGATCTAGCAATCAATGTAAATCTACCAAGTACAGCCATGAATGAAACTAAACTCCAGTTTAATTCATGGTAAATATAAGGGAACAGATCCTCATAATGCAAGTTAAATGGGCACAAGGGGAATTAAGACATTTTTTTTTCCTGTTTCTCACTTTAAGTAAGAAATTTCGGTTTCGTTGAGTAAACATAATGGCATTACCTAGCTATTAATAGTAACCAAAGGAAGTTTACGGTACCCAAGAGAAATCATCTCATCTACTTAAAAGACAACTTAGTTCGAACTCTCTCGTGCAAATTAAGGCGTTTTCACCTCCTTTACTAAAATACTTTATCTTTTCCTCAATAAACCTTGTTAAATTATTTTATTTTTTTCCATTTATATCAGCACGAGTACTGTTTTATTACTAATCTATTAGTCAACCTGATAATTGCAACTCAGAATATAATATTTAAGTAGGTGAACAACAAACCTATATGTGGTCGAATGCCATATGCGAACAGTTCCATCCTCAGAACCTGTTATTATAATGGGAAGCTCCGGATGAAAACAAACAGCAGAAACATTGTGTGTATGGCCTTCTAGTGTCTGAACACAGCTTTTAGTTTGGTAGTCCCATACCTATGTCAAAAAATTTATACACATACAGCTGTCACTCTGTGCACATACAAATAGTTCATGACTGCTCAGGAGGTATAAGCAGGAGGTAGACCTTAGCAGGATGATCATCAGAGCCTGTGATCAAGTATGGTCTATCACCACCAGTGAAATAATCAACACAGTTCACCCCTTTCAGATGAGCATCCAATGTAAAATTTGGTTCAGGAGAACCAAGATTCCAGATCTGAAGTATTTGCAATATGACAGTTATATTATCAACATTAAATAGAACAAATAAACCAGCCATGATAAAAACAAAATGGATTAAATGTTACTTGCATCACATAATGTGAATGGCCCTCAAAAATCTGAGTGCACATCCAGCCCTTTTCCCAATCCCAGAGTTTAATAAACATGTCATCAGATGATGACAACACATATGGGTGATAAACATGTCACCAACAATTATAGGAAGTTTTCATAATAATCAAAATTCAAAGCATTGGGTGGAAGCCTTCATCAGTTGGGAGGAACAAAAAGAAAACAATGAGTATGATATTTATGATGCATAGAACCCTACCTTGACACTTGCAGTTTTCATTCACACATTAAAGTTAGCTAACTCCAATGTCTTAACAAGAATTGGGAAATTCAGTCTGTCATCAAATATTAGCTCATTCACATGTCCCAACAAGAATGAGTTATCTCAATGACTCAATCTGTAAGCTTGTAATGGCCACTTTTTCATTGCTTCAAGCCTGTTTGGATTATCTTCCATAGAAAAATGAAATGTAACTAATTAAATTTTATCATCAAACTAATGCCCAAATTAAAATGTAAAACTCTGGTCAGTCAAGTGGTTTTCTATTATACAAATACAACCACCAGAAGTGAAAAATAGAGAGAGAATGACAGAATGAGTGATTTTAGAAATGTGAAATTTTTGAAAAGGAAGGGGGCCAGATGATGGAAAGAGGTCTGATTTCCACTCAACTGAGCTTTCTCAAAAGCCATCAAACTCATTGAATTATGAAGAATGCCTCTTTGGTATAACATAAGAATCATTAGCAAAAAACACACCTTTCCCCACTTGCTATATAATTCAAATCTCCAAAACAAACAAGCCACAAAAGCGCACTAAAAACCCAATAAGGAAAAGCACCTAAGAAAACATCTAAGAAAAGAAGAAATATGTCATAGCAAGATACATGTATGACTGTAGATCTTCATAAATGGTGATGAATGTCAACATACCCAGAAGAATAGTAAATTTAAGATCATTGATCATATGAATTTTTTAGTCCAAATGGGTTGACCAGAACGTTCTAGCTCCTTGTGGGTCAGTGCCGAGCATGAAGCTTAAGCCCTATGTATACATTAGGACCACATAGTGAATTCCACTTGCAATCCTATCAAAAAGTAAGATGGCTAGTGGACACCATTCATATGCCAGATATATAATTTTTATAGTTCATATTGAACAACTTGTATATGGCCAATCAAATATAATCAAACCCAAACCTAGATTCATACCTTGAAAACTAATCAAACACAGAATTTGGAGTCAGTATCATACCAGAACCTGGAATCAAACCTTGCAAACAAATAGCATAAACGTTGACATATAAATGCATATAGAAGTCCATTGAGGGCATAGGCAAACAAAGAAGAGATTCTAAAGCAAGCAACAGACCTCATAATTGTCTATAATAAAAGGTCTTTTGGGTTTAGCCCAAAAGAGCAAAAAAACTGTAAACTTTACACAATTGTCACTAACGCAAAATATGTAGGCTGTTGTGACGAAATCTGATGACAAAAGGCAGGACATGTATTAAGCAACCTGTATGGCACAGATTAGGAGAAGAGGCTTGAGGTAGTGTCAATGTGTCACACCTAACAAGAAAGTATTTCCTGCTCCATTGTTCTATTTGTATGTGGCGCTGATGGGTGTGTGTTTTCTTCTTAACTTTGCATTAGACAAAGGAATTGCAGGCAAATTTTGTGCACTTATCTCTTCTAAGCAAGTAAGCATCCTGTGAAATTGTTGTTCCCCTTTCATTTTGAGCAGTGGTTCCTGCCTTTTTTTGTTGTTGTGATTATATGAAACTATTCCTTAGTCAGATATCTATTCCTTAGTCACATACATCAATACTAAAATATAGTAAAATTTAGATTCTGTCACAACTTTCAAAAAATAAAATATAGGTAAATAAAATAAAGATAAAGAAAAAGAATTATGTTATTCAGATCTGCATGCTTGGTTTTCTGCGTCCCTAATTCCGAAGTGTATTGTGATTCCCTTGCATTTCAGGTTGGCATACATGTAGTATCTGTGAAAAGGCTTCCTAGTATATGTGCTATACATGTACATATTCCTTGTGCAAGGGCTGCATTAAGGAAGCTAGATTATTATGTGTCAGAGGAAACAAAGGCTTCTGTGAAACTTGCATGAAAAACTGTAATGCATATTGAAAAAGGTGTCTAGGCAAACAAGAAATGGTATGTATGTCTCTATTCTGACTTGCAAATAAGAGATGAATATATACAAGCCCATATGGTAAGTAGTAATACATGTGAGCAAAATCAATACCATGATGCCTACTCAAGTCAGTTGTCTTATATATATTTATTGAATTAAAGTTATATTCCCTGTTGGATTGAAGCCATCTGTTTCAATTGTTTCAATTTGCACACCTACTTTCAATTCACACTCCTTTGACTCCATTCACTTCTTTGTTCACTAGAACCAATCCTCTCTCTCACACTATATATACATACTATTATTTTTAGTGTCATAGCTCCATGACAACCCATATGCACGCTTGGTGCTATCATCTTCCACATGATCTCTACGTTGGAACTCATGAAAGGTGGCATTCAATAATCCCCACACAGGCCATGAAAATTTCAAAGATAGAAATATATTCTATGATACTATCTCTTTGAATCCCCCACAGAGGAACTCAATTATTCCATTGTTACTGACAGAAATCCAACTTCACAAGAAATTGACTAACAAAACTTTAAGTTAGTGGGGGGTCTTTATTATAAATTAAGAAAATGGGTCAAGAGCTCTAACCTCTCTTCTATCTTTGCCTAACAGAATTTTAAATTAATTGCAGTGAGTCCAACCATTAGATTAAGTGACATTGGACCCATCGTGACGTAATCACCCACCAGTAAGAGAGGTTGACACCTAATGAATTGAGATGATGAAAAGTGGGCTCCACATGTAAGGATTTGACCTTGTTAGGCTTGAGTCTTGAATGTTTTTTTTTTTTTATATATACATTTATGTACATAGTGAATGGGCAAGGTGAGACCTAAACAATTTTTACCATGGAAATATCAAGGGGATTTTACGTATTATTCTTCCTTATGTCAACATTTTTTTTCTAAATTTCTTTACCCCAGATCCCATGACATCAATAGCTACTTTGCACATTCCATTCATCCTTGGACCTGGCATAGATAGGCTTCACATTCACCATTGGTTTGTCAACTTATGTCAAATAAAATGCATAAAAATAAAGACACCTTATGTCAAGCTGAAATACGGATTTCGCGAGACATGCAAACGGAGACGATGAAATACAAACAAGAGATGAAATACGAATTTTTATATACCTGAGATCAAAACTTCCCAACACAATTCCTCTCCAGCATGCACTCTTCAAGCAAGCAAGTGCAAAATCTCAACTTCCTGTTTGCCGATCAGACCTTTCCTTCAAAACCACCAAAATCAAAACCCATCAAACAAACAAACAACAACAAAAAGACCCTAATCTCAGATTCAATATCACCAAATCCAAATCAAAATAATAGGAAAGAAATCAACAAACTAAGAAATCTCGATCAATTTCAGTAAAATCTGAACAAAAAAAAAACACATTTACAATCAACAAAGAGATCTTGAGAGGAAAAAAAAAACACCTCTTCTTTTGTAGATGGAGAGTAGAGAAACCCTATAATCGTTATAGATGGAGAAATAGGATACAAATAAGAAACAAAGAAAAAGAAAAAGAATGCAAGTGTGAAACCCTTTGATTGGGAAAGTTGAGATTTCGGTCATGACGAAAGAAAGAGGCTTAGATTTGTGTCTTGTTCAGATTCATGGAAAAAGAAGAAAATAAACTCAACAAATTAAAAAAAAAAAGGAATGGAGGGGTTCTGCTGCTGCTTCTTCTCTCCTTTCTCATATCTCTTCCTTCCCTCTCCTTCCTATTAGGAAAAGAGAATGTCCTTTAAAAAAAGTTCTAAAAACATCAAACCTGGTGACAGAGTGAGAGAGTGGACTGGGCCAGTTGAGATGGTGGAACCTCTAACCTGTGTTGAGTAGCTACTGTGCCAGGCACAACTCCAACTTCACTCTTGTACTCTGATTCCTCTTCTTCCTCTGTTTTGCTTCTCTCTCTCGAAACCACCAATCAACTCAACGAACCCCCAAAAAAACCACCGGATCCGCCATTGAAACAACCTTCAAAAGAGCTTCAAACAATCAGATCTCAGCCGAAAGGAGAAGCTTCTTTAATAAGCTCGAATCTCGAGAACTTGGGTTTTTGGGCAAGGAATCAAGAGCAGCTGAGGTTGCTCTGCTACAGCAGCAGCCATAAACAGAAGAAAAAAAATTTTCTGAGATGGAGATCAATCGATCAAGATGCAAATCTACGGACGTTTTCTCATTTGGGGATTTTATCGATAGTCGCGTTTGGAGGTCTAAAAGTGGATGGAGTGTTGGTTCCAGATGATTGCAGGGTCAGTGCATGCGCAGGGAGATGATTGCAGGGTCTGGACGATGATGCGCAGGGGATGGGGATGCATCGGCGATCGACAGAGTGAGAGAGTGAGAGAGATGGGGGGGGTGCATGCGCAGGGAGTGAGAGAGTGAGAGAGATGGAGGGGCGCATGCGCAGGGAGTGAGAGAGTTGAGCGAGAGAGGGTTCCAGTGGGGAGAGATGAGCGAGAGAGACCTCTAGTGGGGAGAGATTTAGAGTGAGATAACCGTGAAGGAGAGATAAATTAGAGTGGGAGGATTACATTTTTACCGTCAGTTGCCACTTATGGCCGCCGCTACAAATAATTTGTAGCGACATCCAACACTTGACTGTCGGTAAAAACCAAAATTTTTCCCACGAATCATTGGCGCCCTTAGATTAATGTTTTTAGCGATGGACATCGCAAAAGCCGCCGGTAAAAGTATCTTAGAAATTGTGTTACAGCGATGGGTCAGATTGGCTGCCGCTATAAGTATATTATAGCGACTAATTTTATTGGCCGCCGCTATAAGTTCGCCGCTAAAAATGTATTTTCTTGTAGTGATCGATAATAGTGTTTACATTTTCAATCGTATTAATAAATGGGCAAGCATTAGGTTAGTAAAATTATTTGGAATTATGACCAAAATTAAACCTAGCATGGGTCGTTAGAAACTATAAACCTAAACATACCATTTAATATATGGGTGAGGCTTAGGTTAGTAAAGAATAAACTTAAACCTAAGCATTAGACCTGACTTTCTATAGAATTTAGTAATTATATACAAAGGAAAAAAATTATTTTCAAAATAATAAGCGGAACTTTAAAAAAAGTATGAAAACTATAGGTTTTTTTTTTCAAGAAAGTACAATCTATTGTAAAATGACAAAATCTCAGAACATATTAAACAAAACATAACAGAAGAAAATAAATTAAAAATGGAAAACAATTGATTTTAGTTTATTTTAAAAATTGCTTGGACCACCATATCATATGTTTTCCTATATTCATATCCATCATGCAACGATAGTTGTTTCTTCATAATTATGGAGTCTAAAGACCATGTGCAATGATTATTATCTATCTTTTTTATTATTTTTCTATTTTTCCAAAGAGAAGAAGATCACTCTAATCAAAAGGACAAATCCCATCCATTGGATGGGTTCATGGCCAATCCAAACAATATCCCGTCCCCACAATATTCGTACACCATATAAATTGGTGAGAGTGGGACCACCATGTAATTGACCAATCCATACAAATTTCATGGCCATAATAATCGTATGCAAGCAAATCATGTTATTAGTGCCAAAGTTTCACGGATTTTTCAATTTAATGGATGGGTGGGCCCGTTTGGATATGGATATTCCAATTTTGTTTTCTATCCAAGCACGGGACCATTTCGGATTTCACAGATGGGTGAGCCCCACTGATTTATGTATTTATTTTCTCAGTTTCATTGGTCATTCTTTCTTGTTTTTTTATTCCCCACCCTTACATGACCCCACACGACCCCACACACATAATCAATATTGAAAACATAAGGTGCTTGGAATCATGGGGATTGTCTTGAGAATGCAAATTTGAATTTGAACTTTTTAATTGGATTGATTGGGCTCTCATGGGAATGAGAGAACCAATGAAGTTAACCTTTGGTAATTGGATCTTAAAGATAAGATTATGATCAAGCTATTTGTTTAGTAACCAATCCGAATTTAATCTTCAGCCCAACACAAAATAATGAATGCCCTTCCAACGGCCCTAGTGCTGGAACAAATTCATATCAGCATGCCCAAGTTGCCTAATGAGAGAGCCCTGCCATCCGACATGTGCCATACCATGGCATGGAATTGGCAACGTGAGAATGATTTCCATGGCCACATGAGCCCACCAGATGACCAGAAGAACATGAGAAGGATGTAGAAATGGCACATCATATATAATGCACAGTACATGTGGCACCATAGTTGGAGGAAATTAGGGACCTGGATCTGCTTGGAGATATGTTAATAGCAAAGAGCTCTTATGCTTTATCCTTAAAGGCCAAATAATGTCCAAATAAATCCCTCTAGCGTGTGATTGATAAATTGAAGATGGAGAGATTTTAGGGGTTTTGTTGCATTGCATACAGTGTGTAGATGGAGAAGGAGAGATTTTAGGGAGTATGAGAGATTTAGGGATTGAATAGGGATAGGGATTTCAAGGGAAATTAAAAGGAGGGAAGGGCAATTCCGAACTACTTTAAATTTAAATTTAAATTCAGATTCACAAAAGTGATAAGCCTCGACCCAATTAATGAACATTAACCTAAAAAGACACAGGTTATTCCCTTAAATCTCTCTTAACTTTTTCAATATTCTCTCCTCCAAATCAATTATTAGAAGATTTGGTGGTCATAAAATCTTAGTATTCCTCTTATTTCAGCCTACCCACTAAACAAATGCGCCCAACAATCATCATGAGGGCCCTTCATTCTACACATGCATGTTTCAAATTTTTAGTGGCTAAGGGATCATAGTCCATAGTTATCTCAATGCATTAATTAAAATCTTAAAAATACACGGTCTACTTGACGGGTCCCATGATTCTTATTTGATCTACCATGATTTCTACCATTTAATAATATACATGATGGTCAACAACATTTAGATGGTCTATTGGTGGTGTCCAATATAATATGACTTAATTATGATCATAGCCATCGAATGGTCACCTTCATACGGTAATTTTGGATAAGATATATGTGCCATGATTACAGGGACGGATTGCATTGAGAAATGTTAAAAAAATTAAAATGAATGAAAAAAGGATAAAATGTTAACAATCAAGAAAAAAAAACTGCAATCTAATTGCATTCGAACCAAGCTGAAGCATAATTTATAAATAAATAAGTAGAACACTTTAATAATATAAATATATAGAAAATAATGTAACAGTAGAACTCTCTTCATGAAGGAAAATGACAACAACAACAACACAGCCTGTAGTCCAATATTAAATGAGATTCATCATGCTTCATTTTGTAAGATTTTGTAGGATAAAGGAAGAGAGAATATATACCATAATAGAAAGCTCCTATGCGTACAGGGGAATATGGCATTGATCATTCTTCCTTAAACACAAAGCCTTTTTAATAGATTTTAAATAAGAATACCAATATATGATTCAAGACCTATATCTATTTCATATTTTCATCAATATCTTACAGAAGAAAGAAGGAAAAAAAAATACAGAAGAAGAACCCAAGGCACAAATAACTACCAACAGACATATACACATTAATTACTGCATTGGTCTATAGAATATAAACCGTATGAATTAAAGTTTATGTGGTCTATAGATATAAACCGTTATGTCCGATAGTTGGTGGGCTGCATTGGCCTCGCATTCCACTCATGCCCCTACAATTAAACAAATACAACCAAAAACCTGTATTAGCTAGAGAGAGAGGAGATAGTCATTAGCAATTCTATCATCGTTGACGTGCCAGATGGTGTACTTGTCTATGTGTCTATAAAATAAATAATACTCACTTCATCATGAATAGACCAACGTCCAATCCCGGCTTAAATCATGTTAAATCGGATCCTATGAAGGATCATAATTATCAATTGAAAATATGACTGATGTAGAAAAGAAAAAAAAAGTCAGATTGCATGACAACATGATGCAAGGAGAATGATTTGAATAGGCAAATCAATGTGGCTGAAATGTGTCGTGATCATGATAAATAAAAATCAATTTTTATTTGAAGATGTAAGAAAAATAAATAAAAATTATGGAGAAAATACCTTTAACTTTGTGACTTTGTTTTCTTCTTGAATCGAGATGAGGATTTGCAAATAGGAATACATGGGAACCTTCCTGTTGATGGGAAAGGCCCCACCTTCCTTCCATTGTGTGGGCACAAACCTGACCTTGTATCAAGGTTGCCATTTTTCAGCATCACCACCCAAAAGTGCCATGGATTTGGGGTGTCTTCAACTTCACATAATGAACCCAAATACTACTCTTTCTCTGCTGCATAGAGGTCTGGGTTATTAGAAGCAACAGGGCCCAAACCTTGGAATGGTTTTCCCACTCCTAGTCTATTCTCAGCTTCTGTTATTTATGCGCCAATGAATAATCTGCCCAAAAGAAAATGGAAATCATAAGAACACAGGAAATGCAGTAGAGAAACCAGGCAATGAAATAAACAAAAAGATTATCAAAATACAACCTTTCCCACAGGATTGAGAAAATGGCAGTTCAGAGATTAAGGGTAAAAAAAAGAAAAAAAAATGGAGAAGAAGAAGAAAGAAACAGAACCCATGTTAGCTTTTGTTATTTGGATTGATTTGGGCTGACTTGATCAATCAAAGCAGTCGGCTGCTCTTGGACTACCCATCTAAACCAACTTCATTGCAGAAATTCCTGGGGCAGTTGCTGCCTACGATGCAACAGTGGCTGCAGGCAGTGCAGGGGCTGGCCGGTAAAAGAAAGAGGTAGCGGGGAGATGGCCGGCCGCTGTGCAGGGAGAGAAGAGTGACTGCTGTAGCAGAGAGAGTGGCCGCCAGTTCTGTGTTGAGTGAGGAGGTGCAGGGTGAGCGTGGGAGGAAGAAGAAGATGGTGAAGGAGAGAAGATGATGCAAGAGCAGGAGCAGGTGGAAGTGCAGGTGGGTTCAGGGAAGAAGGAAAAGAAGAAGAGTGGGTGAAGGTGGGTGCAGGGAAGAAGGAAAGAAGAAGCAGGTGGGTGTAGGGAAGAAGAAGAGAATATGATGCAGGGGTAGGCGCAGGTGGAAGTGCAGGTAGGTGCGGGCGTAGGTGGAAGTGCATGTGGCTGCAGGTGGTTGCAGGGAAGGAAAAGAAGTGGAGCCGAGAGGGAGAGAGGTAGATGGGGAGCGTGTGATGGTTGCTGCGGAGTGCTCTGCGCGCTGGTGAGATGGGGTAGGGAGAAGAGAGAGGGAGAAAGAAAAGAAGATAAGAGAGAAAGCAAGGGAACGAAGGAGATGGAAGGAGAAAGAGGGTGAAGAAGGGACAGAGAGGAAGGAGAAGAGAGAGCGGGGGAGAGATGAAGGAGAGAGAGAGAGAGGAGATGGAGTGGGCGTAGCCGAGAGGGATGCAGATGCAATGGTTGCAAGGAGAGGAGGAGGGCCTACCTGCGCGTGCGAAGGCTGCTTGCGGAGTGCTCTGCGCGATGGTGAGATGGGGTAGGGAGAAGAGAGAGGGAGAAAGAAAAGAGATAAGAGAGAAAGCAGGGGAACGAAGGTGGAAGGAGAAATAGGGTGAAGAAGGGACAGAGAGGAAGGAGAAGAGAGAGCAGGGGAGAGAAGCGAATGGAGATGGGTCCACGCGAGGTTGGGGCGAAGGATCTGCGCATGGGTGATGAGATGGAAAGAGGGAGATGGAGATGGTGGAATTGGGTTTGGGTTGCCTGCGCAGGGAGAAGAGGAAAGGAAGAAGGAAAGAGAGGAGAAGGACGAGGAGCGGGGGCGCATGCTGGTGTGGGTGCGCAGGCCATACGCAGGGAGAAGAGGGAAGGAAGAAGGAAAGAGAGGGAGAAGGAGGAGGAGCGGGGGCGCAGGCTGGTCTGGGTGCGCAGGCCAGGGGGAGAGAGAAGAGAGAGGAAGAAAGAAAAGAAGATAAGAGAGAAGGCAGGGAACGAAGGAGATGGAAGGAGAGAGAAGATGGAGAGATTTTAGGGAGAGAGATTGGGTTTTGTGCATTGCATAGATCCTGTGTGTAGAGGGAGAGATGAGAATGACAGATTTGAGGGAGAATGACAGATTTTAGGGATTGGATAGGGATAGGAAGGGCAATTGGGGAAGCAGGAACGCAAAAAGCCCGAGGACGCGCCACTTGTCCTCCTCCCGGGCAGCCTCCCCCTCCACGTGTCGCTCCCCCAGGAAAAAACATGCTGCTATACAATATATAACTAGCGCTTCGGGGCCCGCGTCCTTTAATTTCATGATGGGAAAATCCAGTTTAAGTTAAAAGTAGACACCCAGTAAACAATATAAACTAGATTTAATACATGGGTTGTGCAGAACAAAAAGGGATTAATATGTGATCGTTACAAATTTCAAATGGAAAAATAAACGAAGATAGAAAAATCAGATTACAAAGTTTGATCTCATATAATATCAACCCGATTCAAAGTTTGACCATTTCATTTTAGAGTTATAAGCTAGCAGACCAACCAATTTATTTTTTTCACTGGTAAAAAGCATGTCATGAAAATTTTAAAAATATACAATAAAAAAGATACAACAAAGGATATTAGAAAATATTATTAAAAGCAATTCATGCCTGATTGTGGATGTTTATCATAAGACCCACCAAACGAATCAAGGGAAAAGCTACACTCGCAGGAACATAGTACGTGGGTTTAGTTTTATCCTATTTTTTCAGAATGCTAGATATAAAAAGTCTTATGCATGGTCAATCTAACACAAATACTATTATTAAATGCAATTGATGCCTGATTATGGATGCTCTACCATAGGGCATATCTGGTACATACAAATTGTATTTACAATCAAGCATGAAATTGAGCTCGACTCATAGTAGAGCTCAAATAAATATCTGCTCTGGTTCGCCTTCTTATGCTTGATCTGGGGTGTGGGTGCGCGGGCCTTTAATTCATGATGGGAAAATCCAATTTAAGTTAAAAATAAACACCAAACTACATTTAATGCAATTATATAGAAAATTCAAGATTGTTCACCATCTTTTGGAGAACCCCATATACATTTTGCTTTCCCATTCGTGGGGCGTGGATATTTAAGAGAGAGAGAGAGAGAGGTTAGTTGAAAGTAAATTAAAATATAAATAGGAAGTAATTGTTGGTCAAATGCATATGGGAGGCATGATATTTTTTTATAAAGGCAAAAATTTTTAAAGAATCTTATATATAAATTTAAATTAATCGTCAAAAAAGAAACAAATCAAATAATGTTCGAGTCAAACTTACCGTGTTTTTTATCCACAATTCTTATTCCTTCATTAAAACATTCTCTACTCTATTAATTTAAAGACATAAAAAAAATTATGGGGTCCACCTCTATCAATTACAGGAATGAATGTGAAAAATAAACAGAAAAATTAAAAAAATATAAATCTAAATAAACCGGCCTCGTCATCAAAATATAATAAAAATAGAACTACATGATCAAAATAAATAAAATGTTAAAAAAATATAAATCTAAATAAACTGACTTCTTAATAAAAATATAATAATATAAATAGAACTACATGAAAAAAATTATTAATAAAAAAGGAGTGAATGTAAAAAATAAACCGAAGAAATAAAAATATATTTAAATCTAAATAAATCGGCATCGTCAAAACCACTCCGCCACGTGTCGCTCCCCCATGAAAAACCTGAGGGCCCACGCCCAATGCGGGCCTTGTTTAAAGAGTTATTAAAATTATAAATAGTATTAGCCATTTCATTTAAATGAAATGTAAATGACTATTAACATATGATTCATTACACAATCATAGTTAAAATAAATAATTTAAAAGAAATTATCTTAATGATTAAATAACCAAAATGAACATTATTTTGTAGTTGGATAATTGAAAAGTTGTAGGATATTTATGAAGAATGAAACATATAAAAGTATTATGGTATTAAAACACGAATTCACCTGCTGCTTTAATATATATAATTGATGCCTGATTGTGGATGTTCTACCATAGGGCTTACAATGCAAAATCATCTTTATTATTATTTTGCCATTAATTAGCACATCTCTACATATCATGGAACCGGGCTAAGCACCGGCTTGTGGTGCTAGTGATGTTAGGAGGACTACAATTTTTGCAGACTGTAACTTATTAATAAATCTAATTGCAGTGGTGGGAGATTAATAATTAGTGATAATGAATATACCAAGAATTCATCATAGAGTGGGGCATCTTCATTTTATTCCAATAGAATAATGTTTTCTCCAACAATAGTACATATCATGATTTTTTCAAAAATAAAAGGACTATACATACAAAAATCACAAAAAATGGTAAAAAAATAAATATAAGAGGACTACAATTTTTGCAAACTATAACTTATTCATAAATTTAAACTTAATATTTGTTTAAATATGATAATAAAAATACATATATAATAAATAGTGATAAAAGGCCTTGTTATATAGAATTTAAATTTATTGGATAGGTTTAATCAATCACTCACGTTTTTAGAAACATGGTATCTCTCAATGATCTGCAATACAAAAAATGCATTAACAATTCAATCGAGAATAAAATAAATCTGATCAAAACATGTACCCGAATGCAGAAGAATCTTTCATTAGATCTCTAGAGAGTTTTTGACCTACAAGAAGAAAGAAAAATGTGAGGATAAAAATATAAAGAGTGGTGACGATAAAAAACTAATAATAAAAAAACTATTAATAAAATATGTTTTTAACAAAAAAAACTAAACAGAAAAAAATAAAGAAACATAGATCGTATGTTTCACTCATATAGGGCTATATTTTAAAAAAAAAAAAAGGGCCTCTTCATCAAAATATAATAATAAAAATATAACTACATGAAAAGTCACCGCTAGTGTACGCATATTAATGGGCATTCTCATTTATCAGTTGGATAAAACACAAAAGATAAATAAACATTAAGCCTTAATGAGATAATTTCAATGATATGTTATGAGGATTCAAGGAGAGTAACACTCTGATGCAGAAGCCCAACAATTAAACACTCCTTCAGCTAAAACTACTCTCCTCTACCAGGCAGCAATGCACATATCAACTTCACCTTTACTATACAATTTATTTCAAGAAGAAAATCAAAGTTCCTAAAGTCCATCAGAAACTCGCAACTTCAGCATTCTTGCACAATTTATTTAAGTTCGTAAAATTCAGTACATACTACAGATTCACAATACATGTGATTTAAAGAGAGCCCCTGAAACTTGAAATCACGTCTCCTTCATCAAACAAAACCTCCTCCAGGATCCAATCTTCAATCATTGCCTGAGAACTCACAGCCTGATCAGCAGGAACATGGTGCCCAGCTCCCCCAACAACCACATGTGTTAGACTTCCCCATTTCTGCACATACCCACTTAACTCTCCATTCACTTTCCACACAGGTGGTGATGGAGGTGCAGTAGGAGGAGGAAGAAGAAGAAGAAAGATAGCGTGGTTCGAGTGGAGTGCAGTGAAGACGGGGGAAGAGAAAAGAAAGAGAAGAAAGAAAAAGATGGTGGCGGCAGTGAAGACGCAGCGGTGAGGGAGGAAGGAGCAAAGAAAAGAGAAAGAGAGGAAGAGAGAGATAGTGTTAGTGTGGTGATGTGCAATGTCAGCGTGGTGCACAGGGAGGAGAAGAAGGAGGGGTACCTGGCGCAGGGGGAGAGTTCCGGCGAAGATGAAGCCGATGGAGGGTGGAGAGAGATGGGTTACGGGGCTGCTGCGTGCGTTTATCTGAGGCTGTTGCGTGATAGGAGGGAGAGAAAAAAGAGAAAGAAAGAGGATGATGGTGGCGGCAGTGAAGATTGCAGTGAAGGAGAGGAGGGAGAGAAAAAAGAGAAAGAAATAGGATGATGAGTGCACGCTGGGGGAAGATGGGTGTGCAGGTGGTGATAGGAGGTGCAGTAGGAGGAAGAAGAAGAAGAAGAAGAAGAGGGAAAAAGGAAAGAAAGAAGAAGAAAGATAGGGTGGTTCGAGTGAGTGCAGTGAAGATGGGGGAAGAGAAAAGAAAGAGAAGAAAGAAAAAAGATGGTGGCGGCAGTTAGACGCAGCGTGAGGGAGGAAGGAGCAAAGAAAAGAGAAAGAGAGGAAGAGAGAGGATAGTGTTAGTGTGGTGATGTGCAATGGCAGCGTGGTGCGCAGGGAGGAGAAAGAAGAAGGGGTACCTGGCGCAGGGGGAGAGTTCCGGCGGAGATGAAGCCGATGGAGGGTGGAGAGAGATGGGTCGCGGGGCTGCTGCGTGCGTTTGTCTGAGGCTGCTGTGTGATAGGAGGGAGAGAAAAAAGAGAAAGAAAGAGGATGATGGTGGCGGCAGTGAAGATGCAGCGGGGAGGGAGGAATGAGAAAAGAAAAGAGTTCTGCGTGATAGGAGGGAGAGAAAAAAGAGAAAGAAAGAGGATGATGGTGGCGGCAGTGAAGATGCAGTGGCAGTGAAGTTAGATGGGTGAGAATAGCAGAGACGAATGAAGTAAAACATGGAACTTAAAAAAAAATTGAAACAGAGAAGGTGAGAAGAGAACCTGAGATATAGCAGAGTGCAGTGATGCGATGAGAGACGATTCATAGAGTTGAAGCTCGGATGATGCCGTGATGAGGGTCATCCCATTGGGTTCTGTGAATGAGGATGGATCTCTAGAGATGAGATGGTGGATTTGAACTTGAGGATGCCGCGTGAGGGAGATGGGTCCGCGCGAGGCTGGGTCGAGGCGTGGGTGATGAGATTGGAAGAGGGAGATGGAGATGGTGGAATGGGACTGGGTTGATGCGCAAGGACGTGGGCTGAGATGAAGGAGGGAGAAGGGTTTATCGAGAGATGAGATTGGAGAGACTTTAGGGAGAATGAGTGATTTTAGGAATTGGATAGGGAAACGTAATGGGCCCACGTGTCAAAGCTTGCTGAAAAAGGAGGAGATTTTTAGATGGAGAATGAGAGATTTTACGGAGGGAGAGATGGAGAAATTTTAGATGGAGAAAGAGAGATTTTAGGGATTGCATAGGAATTTAAATTTAATTAAAGAGAAATAAGAGGAGGGAAGGGCAATTCGGGAAGTGGGTGCGCAAAAAGCACGAGGCCGCGCCACTTGTCCTCCTCCCGGGCACCCTCCCCCGCCACGTGTCGCTCCCCGAAGAAAAAACCTGCTGCTTTACAATATATAATTTTTCTGAAACGTGAGACTTTTTAGGGATGATGTGGCACCCCTCACAGCCCACCTCTTCATTTACTTTAATATATATAAAGAAAAAGTAGAACTCAGCCAATTCCGGGCACATTTACATCAAACATTAGAAATTAGCAAACTCTAATCGGCCTTGCATTCATTTGCTGTTCTATCTTTATATGAATGGGAGAGGATCCCCCAACTACGATAGATAATAAAAATATTCAATCAGATAACACTAATAGATTAAAATGATGCATGAGTATAAATCCCTTGTAAAGCCAAAAAAAGTTGTAGTTATTCTTAACTCCGAGGGATAACTCAGTTAGCCTAGGATCACAGTTTGCTCTCAGAGAATGAGGGTTCAAGACTGTGCTACCACACTGAGGCCAGAGGGAATTTACCTGGCTCTCCTGGAGAGATTAGTCGCTCGGACACCCTCCGTTACTATAAAAAAAAATAGCAGTAAGGTCCTTGGTCCGTGCACCCTTTAAACCTAACCAATGCTCAAGCATCATTTTAAAATACATAAAAGGCTTAGATCAAAACTTAGCTTTGTTAGTGGGAGGCTGGGAAGCTGCATTTGCCTTTAAAATAAAAAGAAGAAAAAAAGGGTAAATAGTCCTGATGCCAAAAAGGCAATCAGATGGTCAGGAAGGCATGAGAGAAATAACATGGGATCTGAACAACCAATCAGATGGTCAGGATTGCCTTGTAAGAGAAATAAGATGGGACCTGAACAACAACTCAAGGTAAGGTCTGCAAGCTCGACAAGGGACTCCACAATCCATGGGCCAATGAAAAAGCTATGGTACGTCAACATGCAATCATAACGATTGTTGGATTCGTGAATGTACTAAGATGTTATCTGCAAAGAGTATTGGTAGAGCGGTTTATGATAGCTAGCATCTGATTTAGAGGGCAATAGACCATTAATTAAATCAGAGAACCACAATTATGAGTGTGTGGGGATATTTCCGAACCTGCCGGAATACTGGCCTGATGCTCCATCCCGTGCTGCAGCGCCAGCTAATCCATCTCAGCAAAGCTCATCTCAACCTCTACTAGCTCGGCCAAGTGCTCCCACTTCGGTCAGAGCCTCACCTCGGCCACGCGCACTCAACATCGGGGCGCCAACCGAACTCTCACCCTGGACCTCGGCAACGGGGCCGAGGCATCAACCGAGATCCCCTGCCTCATTGGTCACCTTGATCTCGGCCAGGAGCTCCATCTCGGAACTTTGCACAGCTCCCCGACCTCGGCAAACACACACTGACCTCGGTCAGGATGCCAGAACTAGCCAAGGCAGAGGTTGACAGCTGTCCCTCCCTTGGACGCTCATGCACGCTACAGCACGTGCGACAAGACAAGGGCACCGCCCATATCTTCTGACAGGGCCATCCCTGCCGCCCACGTCCACTGACAGAACGGCGTCCACAGACGCCCGGGTATGGCCCGATGCGACACGACGTGCTACGATGGGATAGCTCCCTGACAGAGTCACCTCCTTGTCTCCTCTCCTCCTCTATAAAAGGGGCCAAACCAGAACAGTAAGGACCCCCCTCTCCCGTCCGAGAGAACCACACTGGTATCACCTTCTTCCCCAAAATCTTCATCCTACTGTCCAGTACTCATACTGACTTAGGCATCGGAGAACCCTGAACTGCCCACAGCCAGGGTCCTCTGACCTGTTTCTTCTCCCTCTTCCAGGTTCTCAGGCATCGGTTCTTCCATCTTCAACGAGGATACAAGGAGCTTCAGCCTTCGTCCTCCTCAGTGAGTCTCAAGAACACCACCCCCCGGGTCCATGAATTTTTGTGCACTTACAATTGGCACCGTCTGTGGGGACTGAGCAAAAAGCCATCTTCCCTAATACCATGCCTCGAAGAACCAGAAAGGGAAAGGAACCATTGATACTGTCGACGCAGCTGCCGACGGTCCCCCACCGGGAAAGGTCAGGAGCAAGATCTGGTCCAGCGAGCGTCCAACAGCAGGGTACTCGATTGGGTTCATCCTCTAAGGGTTCGACCTCGACTCCACCTTCCAAAAGGCGCACCCTGAAGGACAACAGAAGCAACCAAGCTCATGGCGAAAGCCCGAGTAACAACCACGACTTCAGAAAGCGGCTTGATCGACACATCGAGCGAGCAGTGCGACAGAACATGGAGGTTGCCGGTCTCGCTCGAGTTCGGCTGAACTCTGACGATCTCGGCACATCTCCCCTCTCTCCAGAGATCAGAAGCTTCCCCTTCCTGAAGATTCCAAAGTCCCGAGGTTCGTCGTTTACGATGGAACCTCGGACCCAGCAGCGCACCTCCGGCACTTCACTCAGAGGATGTCGGTGTGGGGCGATGCAGGCCACCTGAACTGCAGAGTCTACTCTTCCAGTCTCGGAGACCTCCCCCTAAAGTGGTTCTGCGCACTCCCCCGAGGATCAATCAAAAGTTGGCAGCAGCTCCAGAGTTCCTTCATGACGAAATTCCAAGCTCACAGGGTCATCCCCAGGTCGGCCGCCGACCTGATGGCCCTCAGAATGAAGCAGACCGAGAACGTCACGCAGTTCGCCAAAAGGTTCTGGACTGTCTACAGCCAGTTCAAGAAGGCCTCAGATACAATAGCAGTCATGTCTTTCCAACAAGCCCTCCTACCAGGCAACGAGCTTCGGAGGGACTTGGTCATGCATCCCGTGGTCACAATGGCAGCACTGATGGCCCGGGTAAACCGGTTCGTCAGGCAAGAAGCAGACGAAGTCCGAGCCCAGGAGCACTTCAACCGCTACGAAAACGACCAGGCAGCCTCCATCTCTTCGGATGTCTCCAGCTCCGCAGCAGCCTCCGTCTCGGCGGACCCCTCCATCTCGGTGGAAGCCTCCTCCAGCTCGGGAGGTAGTTAGATGCCTCCTATCATCTTTCGGCTTCGACCGCCCGTCAGCTTTGATCGCACGACCCTCTACCGTCATTTCTGGCGGCAAGGTCCTCTATTGTCAGCTTCGATGGCGCCGTCAGCTTCGATGACACCAGTACGACCCTCTGCTGTCAGCCTAGATCGCACGGTCCTCTACCGCCATCAGTCATCCAGAGCCCCGTACTCCTACATCTCGATCGCGCGCCAGATCTCGATCTCTTGCATCTAGGCTACGTGCCAGATCCCGACTTCGTGCATCGCGGCGGACGTCAAGAGAGGCCCAGCTTCAGCATCCTGTGAATTCTGCCAGCAAAAGTGTTTGGATCATCCAAGCTGAATCCGGATGTCAAGAGAGCAGTCTCAAACAGCAGCAGCACAAGATCTTTTCACCGACTTGTCATTCTTGTCGGCCTCAGCCCTCTTCCTCAGTTCCTCCATGATACCATTCTCCGGGTTAATCTCCATTGTCTTCTTGCTGGACATGTAAGAGCTCATGCTGTTATCCCTCAATGCCTGTGCCTTCATGATCCTCTCCATGTTAGCAGTCCATCCATACTCTCCGGTCACAAGGCAGCAAGGAGAATCGACAATCCTGTCTGAAATCACTACCTTCTCAACTTTGTCACCCAAGATATCCTTCATGGTTTTGCAGAGACCCTCAAAAGCCCTCTTCTTCTCCTCCTGTTTCTTCTTCTCTTCCTCTGACTCTTCCTCAAGCTTCAATCCCTCCTTTGTGGCTGAGACAAGCTTCTTCCCATCATACTCCTTCAATTGCCCCACAGCATATTCATCAATAGAATTAACCATGAAGAGAACCTCATACCCTTTCCTCTTCAACCTCTCCAAGAAAGGTGAGTTCTCAACAGCTTTCTTGCTCTCACCAGTAATGTAGTAAATATCCTTCTGCCCCTCTTTCATCCTGGTTACGTAGTCCTTCAAACTTGTCATCTCCTCACCACTCTTTGTTGAGTGGCATCGGGGCAACTCTGCCAACTTTGCCCTGTTCTGGCTGTCTTCATGAATACCTAACTTTATGTTCTTCGAAAATGCCTCATTGAACTTGGCATAATCCTCTTTGTTCCGAGCAATCTCAGTGAACATTTCAATGCATTTCTTCACCAGATTCTTCCTGATCACCTTAAGGATCTTGTTCTGCTGAAGCATCTCCCTGGAGATGTTGAGAGGGAGGTCATCAGAATCAACAACACCCTTGACAAATCCAAGATACTCAGGAATGAGCTCCTCGCAGTTGTCCATGATGAAGGCCGGCGAACATAAAGCTTGATATTGTTCATCTTCTTCCTGGTATCAAACAGATCAAAAGGAGCCCCTTTTGGTACAAAGAGGATGGCCTTGAATTCAAGCTGGCCCTCGACAGAGAAGTGCTTAACAGCAAGATGGTCTTCCCAGTCATTCGTGAGACTCTTGTAAAAGGATGCATACTCTTCCTTTGTTAACTCCTCAGGCTTCCTCAACCAGATGGGCTTCTGCTTGTTGATAAGAGACCATTCATAGGAGACTTCCTTCACCTTCTTCTTCTTTGATTTGGTCTCCTTCTCCTCATCAACATCTTCCACATCACCCTCTTCTTCTTTCTTGGGTTCATCATCTTCATCATCACTGACCTCCTTCTCTATGGTCTTCTCAGTCTAGAGGTAGATGGGGTAGCTGATGAATTCAGAATGCTTCTTCACCAGGTCCTTCAATCTTCTCTCCTCCAAGTACTCCTATTGGTCTTCTTTTAGGAAGAGGGTGATTTTGGTACCCCTACCAAGCTGCTCACCATTGACATCTCTGGTGACAGTGAATGACCCACCAGCTTGAGACTCCCAAATGTACTGCTCATCATCATTGTGCTTGGTTGTGACAATGACCTTCTCAGCAACAAGGTAAGCTGAGTAGAACCCAACACCAAATTGACCAATCATGCTAACATCTGTGCCCGCCTGCAAGGCCTCCATAAATTCCTTGGTGCCAGACCTTGCAATGGTACCAAAATTGTTCACCAAGTCTGCAGTGGATTAAAATTACCAACATTCAATTTCAAAGCCCAAAACAAAACTGAAAACACACAAAAAATACACTAAAAATGGTTATATCTTGTGACCGAGCTCCACTAGAGAAACAAGATGATGATGTTAGACCTGATAATCAGACCATCTTAAACCTTTCTTTTATTTGATTTGCCTATTGGTACAACTCTTTAGGCCCACCCTAGATGGTGGGGGCATAGCTAAGATCATGATAATGACTTTTAATCTGATTTAGCCTATGTTGGGCATCTATATTTATACCCTGTATTTGTCTAAATGTCAAAAGCAGTTTGAAAAATAAGAACATTTAGCACACAATTCTACCCTCTACCCGCCTTAGACAAGTAGAGGTAAATCCTTTTAAAATGAAATACCCCATTTCTATGCTCTTGAAAGTATGAGCTTTAGTTTTTTTTTTATGGCTTCTTTCTTTAATGAGTACCAAACAAGACCTTAATCTACGATTGGTAAAGAGCAATACATTGTGAAATTTAGAGCTGTGCCAATTAACGGGCAGTGTGCCTCATTAGAGGGTGCAGGAAAAAGTTTAGACAGTCATGATATCTTAGTGCAGATCATAATCACCACCAAAGCAGAATCAAGATTAAGGGGCTATATTTATTTACACAAACCAAACTATCATTCAAGGACCATGTGATTGCTAAAGAATAATACGAAACATACGGTGTGGGGAGAATTCCAGAACTCCAGGATTACGCTAATCACAGCCATCAGATGAGAATAAGCACTCTCACGTGCCATCCGCGTGCCATCCACATGGCACCAAACTCACCTCGGCTAACAGGGCAGAGGCCTCAGCCGAAGTCATACAGCTCCAGGCCGCTAGCGCCGAGCTCGGCTACCCCATGTGCCCATCTCGGCTGAGAGCTCCACCTCGGCTGAAGGAGCCAGGACGAAAGCCGAAGCACGAAAGAACCTCCACTCGCACCCCCTCATCCCCCCACGTCATCACGCACGTGGAGGAATAGGGGCACGAGCTAGTGAGACAGATGCGACATCCAGCCGTCCACAATCTTCGCCAGATCCCTGACAGGGCGGCATCCAGCGGCTGAGGCCACATCAGGGCGAGGCCCGAGGGCAGATCCGATGATACTCCTACCGCCAAAGGCGCCCAACACGATCTGGCCTAACAAGACGCGCATTTAATGCAATGTGGGCTGATCCGACTAGCATTAAATGCAAAGTGGGCTGGATTGGACCGCATTTATTACTTTGTGGGCAGATCATGACTTCCCAGTCGAATCATGGGACCCACATCAAGATATCCTCCAAAGATACGACCCAAGCCTCTATAAATAGAGCTTCATACCACATGCAAGGTACGCACAATTCAACACACAGAGCTGTTACTCTGCCTCTCTTCTTCCTCTCCTTCCATTGTTCCAGTTCACTCACTGACTTTGGCATCGGAGAGCCTTGCGCCGCCCAGGCCAGGGTCCTCTGACCGTTTGCTCTTCTCTTTCAGACTTTCGGACGGTACCCAGTCATCACCTCTTTGGATAAGTCCTCTAAGGCTCCCCAGTTATGTGGGTCATTATTTTCTGCACCTACAATTGGCGCCGTCTGTGGGAAAGTAATATCCCAACCTTCCCAACCTTCCCAACCTTCTCAACCTCAATCTCCCAGAAGCCATGCCTCCGAAAGCTAGGAAGGGCGGAGAATCCTCGAGAGCAGCGCTCGAGCTGCCAGCACCATCGGCAAACGTCCCTCATCAAGGGCATTCCCGAACGGTGCATGGCACATCTGCAGGCGAGGGCCGCTTAGGCTCGCAGCTTTTCGTCGAGGTCCCCCTCCAAGAGGGACTCGAGGCCTCGTCCTTAGCAGACGAAGTTACGCCACCCCGACGCGACGAGCGTCGGCACGAGCGTCCTCGCAAAGATAAAGCCGTTGCCGTGGAAGAAACGCGTCGAGTTCAACCTCCTGCCGCTGGAGGAGATGTCGCAGCTCAAAATGCTCTCCTCCAGAAGCAGGAGCGGTTAATCCGCGAGCTCCAGCAGCAGCTGAGAGCAGCGCAAACTGCCTCGTTGAGAAAGTCTCTGATCCTCAGGGAAAGAAGAAGGACGCCCCCGGCAGGGCAGCCCAGCCTCCTCGCGAAGATCTCAGAAATCATCTAGACCATAAGCGAAGCCAGATCCATGACGAAGGCTCGAACAACAGCCGAAGTCATCGTAGCCGTGATGGCCGAAACCATAGCCATCACAGTCCGAACCACTCCAAGCGAAAGTCAAGAGCCCAGACTCCAGAAAAGGACGACGAGCAAGGAGCGATTTGACAAACGCGTCAGGTTGGCTCTTCAGCGCAACCTGGACGTGCGGGACCAGAAGTAGATCTGTGGCCACACTGATCTAGGGGCCTCGCCCTTCACGAGGGACATCGAGCGCACCCCCTTGCCCAAAAGGTTCTCCGTCCCGCGGTTCGTCCCCTACGACGGACTGTCCGATCCATCGCTCACCTCCGTCACTTCTACCAGAAGATGTCCATCTGGGGAAACGAGGGCCACCACAACTGCAAGATCTTCTCCTCCAGTTTGGGTGACCTCCCTCTGAAGTGGTTCTGCGCCCTCCCAGAGAAATCGATTCGAGTTGGAAGGAGCTCCAGCTCTCCTTTCTGAAGAAGTTCCAAGCTTTACAGCGCCGTCCCCAAGAAAGAAGGGGACCTTCTCGCCCTGAGAATGAAGCAGGGTGAGACCCTCGCCAAGTTCGCCCGACGATTTTGGGCGGTTTACAAGCCAGATTCGAGGGCACTAGGGAGGAGATAGTGATCTACGCCTTCCAACTATGCCCTGATCCCCGGCCACGACCTCCGGAAGGACTTGGTCGGAGACCCTCCAGAGTCCATGCCAGAGCTAATGTCCCGGAATAAAGCGCTTTTGTCGCCCGGGAGGAAGATGAAATCCAGGCCCAGGAAGAGGACGAAAGACCGGAACCCGAGCACAAGAGCAGCCAGCCTCGGCAGAGAGGCAGGAGGCCCTTTCAGAAGCAGGAGCCCAAGCAGGCCTGGGCCGCCAGTTCGGCGAAGCCTACGTCGTCCCGGTCTGGGGGCACCTGGAGGCCCAGACCACCCACAAGCGCCGATCAGAGCGTCAAAGTCGTCTTCAAGGAGCCGATATACCGTATCCTGAGCAAGATAAAGACCAAGCCATTCTTCAAGTGGCCTCCGCCCTTGAAGAATGAGCCCACCTCTGGCAACCGAAGCAACCTCTACTGCTCCTACCACAAGGGTAAAGGGCCGCACAAGACCGAGGACTGCAATTCTCTGAAGTGGTACCTGGAGAAGCTAGCCAGCGAAGGCCACATCCACAGTTCGTCAAGGCAGAT